>JH720014.1:442050-479601 GCA_000231845.2 Tetrahymena malaccensis 436 | reverse complement strand
CCAACCCCAACCCCAACCCCAACCCCAACCCCAATTTTTTAATTAAATTAATCTGAATTATTAAAACTACAAAATATCAAATACTCAACTACTTTTATTTTCTTTTAATTTTAAAATTTTAGAATAATTTATTTTCAATTAATCTTTATTTGTCATCAATTAAATTAAATTATTATTCATTTTCTAAATATACTTTTTCAATTTGAGAGAAATAAATAAAATTTTTTAAAAAATTTACTGATTTCAAAATAACTTAACAGCTTTAAAAAGTGTTTACTAAAATCTATATTAACATTTTCTCTTTTTTTGATTAGTTTGATTCTAAAATTTAATAATAATACTGATGTTGCATATATAAATATAAAGAGTGATAGTAGAATATTTAATTAATATAAAAGCTGAAAAAATAAATATTATTTACATTTATTTGTTTATTTTTTCAATTTTATTTATGATAAAAAAATTTATTCTAAAATACTGATAAAAGAAAAGAAGTATTTAAAAAAACATTTCTCATTTATTAGGGTAATTGAAAGGTTTTGGAAATTTAATTACAAATATGAAAATAAGTAATAACTTAATTAAAATATCAAAGATAATACTATTTTAGTATATTATTCTTTTCTAATGTAATAAATTGCATTTCATTGATTGGTAATACCAATTTCAAAGGATATTAGATTTTTATCTCCGTCATAATCTCATGCTGAGCTTCTACTTTATTAAACAAAAATGGAATGATGGAGTGAGTATCATTTTTCTAACAAATAATTATAATTTTTTCTGGGATTGTATAATATAAAACCTTTCTTAATACTAAATCATTAATGTCTTCTTTTTGAGTTTATTTCAAGTACTTTGTGAAAAATTGAATATTTTTAATGAAGACTCCATTAAGCTCTAGCAAAGTAATTTATCCAAGTCTAGTTGAAACATACACATTATTTTTACCAAATTCTACATCAACAATACCATTCTCTTCTAAGTTAATTTTAAATGTATAACTCTAAAGCTTTTGAATATCAAGTCTTTGAGATTCTTTATTATAGTAATACTTCCAGAAAATCACTTAGTTTTTGCTGCATCCAATAAATATACTTTTATCAAAGTCTTACTTTATTATATCTAATTAAATGTTTTCAGTGCTTATTATTTATTTCTATTTTATTTGATTTTTGCTTGTAGAATTAAAATTTTTATTATCAAATGCAAAATCCCAAACCTTAATTTAGCTAAAGTCATCATTTCCGTAGGTTGCAAAAATTATCTTATTAAAACGAAAAATGAATAAGCTATTTACGAAAATCGAAAATAAAACAAAATAATTTGAAAAAAATGCACTCAAAACAATTTATTTCTTTAGACAAATCATTTAATTTATTAAAATTTTTCTTTAGTTTTAATTCGTTTGTTTTTAAATATGAATAAAATTAATAAATGATTGAAAAAAGAATACAAAAATTATTTACATTATTTTGAGATCCTTTAAATATTTCAGCAAGTGAAAATAAATGAAGCATTGTGCTTTTGTTTGGGTGCAACTCTAATATCTCAATTATCTCTGTGAGAGAAGACTCCGTATCGTTGTTCCATATCTTGACAGAGTTTTAACCTTTCACATTTAACCCATAAGAGAATATTATACCTGATACATTCGTTGATGCTACTTAAACGGGGGAATAATGAGCTTAAATTTAAAATATGCAGGAAAAACTAAAATCTTTGTATTTCCAAATTTGTACTCCGCCATTGTTGGTCCCAGCTGCAAATAAATCTTTACCCATGAGGATCAAATCATGTATCACAGTCTTTGAAGTATCAACGATGTGCTAGTCATTTGCATGCTTAGGTGTGTTTGTGTGTTCATTTAGATTCTTTATATCTCTAGTTTTCTTCTTCTCTTTATTAGCAATTATCGTCTGATTAAAATCGAGAAATTCAGATAAAGATTAATCTATCTTTTAAAATTAACTGTTATATCTACTAGGAGTAAAGCTTTTAAGTGGAGATATTAGTTCTTAGGCCAAACTCTTAGAAAGAGCTTTATTGATCCCAATAATAGATTTAGGTGATTCAAATGTAAGTTTTGCTACTTCCTATTTTGTTTACTCTGTTTCATGGTTTTAAACGTTTAAGCTTCCTAAATCATTTAGAGAATTAGCACTTGGAGTGACCTAGTTCAAAATTGCACTTGATCTCTTAGCCATTAATTATGTAGAATTTCTTCCTTTAATAATTTAATTATTTTTTTCTATAACCTCATCTTGCTAGTTCTCAATAGGCTCTGTTTTCAAAATTTATCCTGTAAGATTATTAAAAGAAGCCCTTGATTTTAATTTATTGTCTTGTGAGTGACTTTACAATAAAGAATTTTAGCTTGAACTTTTTTGACTCACTAAATTAGGGAGCTTCATTGTACTTAGCTTAGCTTCTTGGATAAATTTCTATTAATTCATGATTGATCTATTTTAATATTTTTATTAAATAATATTGTTTCTTTTGATCCCTAGCTCTTTGAGTAATTTTAAAGAATTTAATTTTTAAGTATGAAAAGAATAGAAAATTGGGAGGGTTTGAATAAATATGATTTATTTTATTTGAAAAATGAAAAAATAAATTACCTTGCAACATTACTGAATTTAGTTTAATTCCTCTTTTCAAAATCACTAAAAACTTTGCTAAATTCATCAACTTAAGTTTTAAATATCCTTAAAATATCTACAGAAAAGATTTCTACTTTATTTCTAAAATCTCCAAATATCTTAAATAATTTAAAAAAAAATAGCGATAAAAGTTTGAAAATGAATGATAACTTAAAAAAAATTCAGGATAAAAATTGCTTTGAAATTTATAAATGGAAAGCGTACTTTATTATTCTTTTCAAGTGAGTAATCTAGCTCAAATCCTCCTTGGTGGAGATGGATTATTTAAGCATTTGTTTCTGAATAATCGCTTTCCTTCATTAATTTATATATTTTTTAAAGTGCTTTGAGCTTGAACTCGAAATTATGAAGAGCTTCCTAAGAAATAACTTCGTCAATTTTTTTCATGTATGAATTCTTTATTTTTTCTTTCAATAAACTAAAACTTGATATCATTTATTGTAAACAATTATTCATAATCTCCTCTATAGCTTTTAAATCCATTTCCATTAATTTGTCTCTAGCCTCATCCGCTCCTTTCATAAAGTAGCTTAACTTAGCCTTTAGGGATTTGCCTTCAAATACTAATTACTAATCTGCATCAAACATGTTTATATGCTCATAGTTTCTTATAACTTACGCAAACTTTTAAATAGAAATCATTTCATGCTTGTTAGTATTATTATACAATTAACACTTTGGGCACATCAATTTTTCATTGCAATCATTCTCAATACAGACTAGAGTTATTAACTAATCTCTATGAAAAGGGCAATATATCTTTATAGAATCATATTCCAGCTTTTGAGTAGAGAAATTTATCTCCTATCCTTTTAATTAAACATCCTTTTCCATTACTATTTTTTTGAAAGGTAATTAATATTCACAAATATATGCTAATTTATTAGATTATTGTTATTAATTGTCTTAAATATAAATTATAAATCAGTAAATTACAACCACAGTAATAGTTATTCATATTTAATATTAATCAGTAAAATTATATATCACAATTATTTATTCGTTTTTATTTAATTTTTATAATGTAAAAGATTATTAAATTCTTAACATCGATATATCGATATGTCAAAAATCATTTAAGAAATATTTAAAAGGTCTACATAATATAGGATTTGCTCTAAATTTCTCTTTGAAGGTGTAAATAACATCAATTAAATTCTAAATAACATCAAAAAAAACAAAGATTACTTATAAAAATTTTAATTTAAATTAATTCTTAATAAAAAATAAATAAATAAATAAATATATAAAATTCATTTTAATATATTTTTTCAATTTATTGATAATATGATTTTAAATTTCTTTTTAGATAACTGATTAATTGAATGCTTCATTTACTATTCTATTTATAAAGTTTTCTTAAATAAATATTTGAATATAATAGAAATAGCAACATTTATCCTTTATCTAATACTTTAAAATAAGAATTTATTATCTATTTTGAAAATGAATTTTCTAAAGACGTTTCAAATAAAAGATATTTATTTGCTTTTTTAAGCTTTTTTCTAAATATTTAACATCAAGCAAATATGTTCTATCTTAATATCTTAATTAATTATTTATTCCTAATAATTATAATCTATGAATTAATATTTATTAAAAGCTAATTGATTTTATGGAGGTATCTATTTATTCATTTTAAATTATTTTTTTAATAAAAAAACTCAAAGATATTGTTTTTAATTTTATATATATAAACCATATACTCTTGTTACCTAGATTACTGATTATAAAAAAAGAAATAAGTTTTTAAATAAGGACATAAAAGCCATAATTTGCAAAGGATGCAAAAGTATTTTTACTATTTTTAGATAGATATACAGTAGTTATTTATTTAAGAAAAATTATTGTTAATACATCCGATAAGTTTCTCTATTGTTAGAATACCCTCAGTGCTGTCATTACTAAAAGATAAAAAACTAGGATTTTCATCATTTCAATAGATTTAATCTATCGAAGGTCTTTCAAATAGTCTTTGAGTAGCATCGTGTAAAATCCTATTTATAAAAGCAACCATATTAAGTCAGATATACTCAGCAAATCATTTGCTAAATATAAATTATATTTTTTAAACATAATCCTTAATGGTAGGTAAGTAGATTTTCAAATGTTTGTTATGAATTATTATGAATTTATAAGTTAAAGAAAGCATTTTTTAGTTAAAGATAATTATTAAAGTTAAAAGATAAAAATGATGTTGGTCCTAAATCTGGTAAATAAATTATTTGAATTAAATTCTTATTTAAAAATCTGCAATATAACCAGAGAAAGTAATAATACAAACAACCATATCATATATTATAGCTAATTACAGAACTATGTTATAGATGATTTGAGTTAGATATTTAAAAAAGAAAAATCTGAACATAAATAAATATTGTCACTTATTTTATTTTTATGTAATTAAAATAATTAATTGTATTAATTTAAAGAATATAGTTGAAGATAAAGAAATTTTAGATAACAAAATGGGAGCAAATTAAACAAAACCTCACATCTATGCAGTTCCTGTCTCTGAAAAATAGCCAGGTGAGACACAAATATATAGAAATGTAAGAGGCTAAAAATAACTGCTAGATTTTCCTAGTAAAGACATCCAAACAATTCAAGCAGTTATAGAACATGCCCACATGAAGTTTAAAGATAGACCATTCGTAGGCAAGAGAGACCCAACTACCAACCAATTCACATATAAAACATACTCAGAAGAATATAGAGATGCTAGAGGTGTAGGATCATCTATTTAAAAGCTTTATCTTACCCATAACACAAGCGAATACAAGAATATTGGAGTTAAATTAATAGGTAGAATTATTAAAATGAAATAGTAATTTATAACAGATAAATTAATAAAAAGGTATTTACGCAAAAAATCGCGTTGAATGGAACACTGTTGATATGGCATGTGCCCTTTATGGTTTTACATTGATTCCCTTGTACGATACTTTGGGCTCTGAAACAATTTCTTACATCTTTGGATAGACTTAATTAACTTCTTGTTTTTGCTCTGCTGCTAGCATCAAAAATATTCTTTCAACGTAAAGATTTTTAATTAGTGTATTTTCGTTGATAAGATTTCCAATTCAAAAAATTTTTCTATTTCAATTTGCAAAAAAAAGTTTAAATTATTACATCAAATTGCAATGAAGATACAAGTAAATTTTTTTTAAATAGATAAGACCTACAAAAACTTGTAAATGTAATATCTTTCGATCCTGTTGATGAAGAAACCAAATAACAAGTCTAGTAGAGAGGTCTTAATTTGATGTACTACAATGATTTAGTAGTATAAGGCACAGCTCATTTATTGGATTTGCCAAAAGATGTTTCTCCAAATACTATATTTACTTTTAGCTATACTTCAGGAACTACAGGTAAATCATAATCTCCATTAATATGAATATTTATCAATAAGCATTTATTTAATTCAAGGTCTACCAAAAGGAGCTATGTTATCACATAAAAACTTCATATCAATTATTCCTTCACTAGGTGAAATAGACATTAATGAAAATGACAGCTAACTTTGTTATTTACCTCTACCCCACGTTCTTTAAAGAATTTTTAATGTAGTTTGCTGGTACACAGGAACTAAGATCGCTTTTTTCGGAGGTGATATACTTAAACTAAAAGATGATATTTAGGATTCTAAACCTACCCTATTTGTCTCTGTGCCAAGACTGTTCAATAAATTTTATGACGTCATCCAAGATAATTTGAAAAAAGTTGAAGGATGTAAATCAAGCTTAATCTAAACTGCAATCAAAACCAAGCTAGAGAATTTAAAAACAAAAAATTAATTAACGCATTTCTTATACGACAAGTAAATTAACTTAAATCTAATTAATTTTTTTTTCTTTGTTACTTCAGTTATCAAAAGCTATTAAATTAGTTGAGATTAAACAATCAACAAATTTAAAATCTCAAAACATTTAATTTTAAATTTCTTTCATAATTGTTTCAAATAAAAAAAAATCAATTTATTTTTTATCAACTAAAAATATTTTATTTTGGTTTATTCTAAAGAGAAATTTATTATTTAGTAATTAACTCAAATAAAAATTAAATAATCTATTTTAAAAACAAAGACTTATCTTCAACAAATTAAAGGATGTTTTTGGAGGTAAAATTAGAATTGTTGCTAGTGGATCTGCTCCAATTTCCTAAGAAGTTTTAGATTTCTTCAAAATAGTTCTTTAATGTCCTGTTTATGAGGGCTATGGCCAAACAGAAGGCACTGGATTTTAATTCTGCACTTCTAAATATGATATGAATTCCTCAGGGTATGTTGGTGGTGTGTGTCCTTAATTAGAAATGAAACTCATTGATGTACCAGAAATGAATTATTTCTCAACAGATAAAAATGAAAAAGGTGAAAATGTTCCAAGAGGAGAGATTTGTGTCAGAGGTAATTCGCTTTTCCCAGGCTATTACAAAGATGAGGAAAAAACAAAAGAGGCCATAGACAATTAAGGATGGTTACATTCTGGAGATATTGTAAATTTTTTTATTTAATTTTATTTAAATTTAATTTACTTAACTTATGCTTTTTAAATTACTAAGGGCTTACTTCTACCAAATGGTTCCCTCAAAATTATAGATAGAAGAAAAAACATATTTAAACTCAGTCAAGGAGAATATGTAGCTCCTGAGAAGGTAGAAAATATTTATATTAGAGCCAGAGGAGTTTAAGAAGCCTTTTTGTTTGGAGACTCACTTTAAAATTATTGTGTAGCTATATTAGTTCCAAACCCTGATGAAATCAAGAAAATTGCTGCTGAACTAAATGAGAATGCAGATTAGGATATCAGTGTTTTGTGTTAGAATCAATAGATTATAAAGTTCTATTAGAAGAATGTTTTTGATTATGGCAAAGCAAACAAGCTCTTTACTTTTGAATAAGCAACTAAAGTGCACTTGGAACCTAAGTCATTTATATTATTAGGTTTATGCACATCCACCTTGAAATTATAACGTCATCAAGCTAAACAGCATTACAAGCAAATTATTAATTAGCTATATTCTTAAAAATGAGACATTTAATTACTACCTTCATCCTTATATTAGTTTATATCTTAAAGAATAAATTTTTGTTATTTAAAACTAAATTTGACTACATTTTTAGTACATTTAATGTATCCTTTTGTATTTTCCTATATTAAACTAAAATTTTTTAATTTATTAAAAATAACTTTTCTATTTAGGAAAATTTTAATAATTACACATAATTTATTTTTTTATTGTTAAAAATTAAGGTAAATAAATTTCAAATCTTAAACAATTAATATATTAAATAAATTTCCATAAATCTTTTTTTTAATAGTACCAGATATCAATTTTGTTTCTTAATAATTTAAATCATTCACAAAAGGATAACTTCTTTTGATAAAAAATATCTATCTGTTAAATTTTTGCCTATCTTTAAAAAACATATATTTAATACTATAACATATTAAAAAATGTTAATAAAAATATATTAAATATTTTAAAAATGAGCATCATTTTTATTTATAAAGCTAAACTGCTTTAAAAATAAAATATGTTTATCTAATAAAAATAGACAAATATTTAATTTAATAAATTATTACTTTTTAATGACTTAATTTTAGAAAATTTTTTAGATGAAAGTACGTATTAAAATTTGCTAATCAGTAAAAAAAAGATTTATATTTTAAGAATATTAAATGATAGCAAATAAAAGTAAGATATTTGATAAAAGATTATGTATCTATTAGTTAATAGATATTCTCTTTACAATTTCTGATCATAATTTTTACAAAATTTAGTTATTTTTTGAATAAAATAGGTTAAATATATTTGATAATTGATTCATTTATGTTCCAACATATTTAATTATAGATTATTTTAATATTAAAAAGTTAAATTATAATTTTAGCTAAGAGAAAAATAATTTTTATATACTCTAATTTTAATAATTTTAATAATTATTATTTTTCGTCAACTTCTCATTCTAAATTGATTGTAATTATTTTTACTCAACAAATAGAGGGTTTTTGCTAATGTTGTAATTAGGAAAAATTGCATTGAATTCTCTTTAAAAAATTTAGGATAATGTTGAGATGTGAATAACGAAAAAAATATATTAACTTTAAAACTTTTATTTAGAGTAAGGAAAAAGTATGTATTATAATTATACTATATGTAAAAATACAAAATTTTATTAAAAAGAAATAAAGTTAGTAAGTGACTAATATCAGTTCATATTTAATTTAATATCTGGTAAAATCTTTTGAGATTATTAAAATTAAATTGTATTGATTGATTCGTTTACTAAGTTTATTTGTTTGTTTTAAAAAATGGGTATAGTTTATTTAAATTGAAAAAGGTTGATTTTATTTTGAATTAAAATTATTTTCCATATAAAAACAGAAGAAAACACTACAAAAAAAATAAACACAAAGATTTGATTGCTAAAATATTTTTTTTATTTAGTATCCATTAAGTTTTTGGATAAATTTCGTAAAGGTCGTAATAGCACTTGAATTAAAATAGAAATAGAATAGTATTGGCTTATAAGTAATACATACCATCAAGCAATCAAAATATAATAATTTAAAATAATAAACTATTTAAATCATTAAATTATTAAAAAAATGGGAGGAAATTAATCATTTGTATATTCAGTTCCAGTTTCTGAGAAAAAGTAAGGAGAAACTGCTATTTATAGGCATGTCAATTATTAAAAAGATATAGTTAAATATCCTAATGAGAAGATATAAAATCTTTAAGACCTTCTTATAAACTCACATTCTAAATTCAAAGATAGAGAGTTTGTTGGAAAGAGAGATCCAGTGACCAACAAATTCACTTATAAAACTTATGGTGAGGAATTCGAAGATGCTAAAGCTATAGGTTCATCAATTAAAAATTATTCCTTGGCATACGAGACAAAAGAATATAAAAATTTAGATCTAAGATTAATTGGTATTTTTAATAGTCTTAAAAATAGTACTAAATTTAATATAAAAATTAAGGTATAAATTCAAGAAATAGAATAGAATGGAACACTGTTGATTGGGCATGTGCTCTTTACAATTATACTTTAGTTCCTTTTTATGATACTCTAGGTCCTGAAACAACATCATATGTATTTGAATAAACCCAAATGACTACTTGCTTTTGCTCACAATAATCAATTAAATTAATACTTTAAGTGTAATTCATTAATTATTAACTTAAATATTTTTATTATTTTTCTTAAAATTTTATTAAAAATAAAATGAAAAAATTTATCCCAAAATTATACAAAAAGACCTAAAACTTACAATTTGAAGAATATTGTATCATTTGATGATTTAGATGATAATTTAATCGAATAAGTGAAAAAGGCAGGATTTAACTTGTTAATGTTCAAAGACTTAATTTAGCAAGGAAAGTAGTAAATTCAAGAAATGCCTAAAGATATAAAGCCTGATCAAGTTTTTACATTTAGCTACACTTCTGGAACTACTGGTAAATATTTAATTATTAATATTTTATTTTAATTTTTTAAAATTAAATTATTCAGGCTTACCTAAAGGAGTAATGCTGACTCATAGAAATTTTGTTTCAATTATAGCAGCTTTAGATGAAAAAGATCCTAATGAAAATGATAATATGCTATGCTTTTTACCATTACCTCATTCTATGTAAAGAATAGTTAACGCTATATGCTGGTACACTGGAACTAAAATTGCTTTTTTTGGAGGAGATATATAAAAATTGAAAGAAGACCTTTAAGATTGCTAGCCTACTTTGATGGTTTTAGTGCCTAGATTATTTAATAGGTTTTATGAAGGAATATAGAATGAAATTAACAAACTTAAGGGATTTTAAGCTTTACTTGTCAATTATGCAATTCAATCAAAGTTGCATAATCTTGTCACAAAAAATCAGTATCATCATATGCTATATGATAAGTAAGTTTAATTGATATTTTGAAAAAGGAATTTAAATATTTTAAATTAAGGTTGGTTTTCAACAAAATGAAGTAGGCTTTTGGTGGCAAAATCAGATTAGCACTTAGCGCTTCAGCTCCTATTTCAACAGAAATTTTAAATTTCTTCAAAATTGTTCTTGGTTGTCCTATCTATGAAGCTTATGGTCAGACAGAGGGACTGGGACTTGAGTTTTGCACATCAAGATATGATGTTAAAGCACCCAGAACTGTAGGAGGTGTTTGTGGATAGCTAGAAATGAAATTGATAGACGTTCCTGAAATGAATTATTTATCAACAGACAAAAATGAACTTGGAGAGGATTATCCAAGAGGTGAAATTTGTGTGAGAGGATCATCTGTGTTTGCAGGATATTACAAAGACGAAGAAAAGACAAAAGAAGCTATTGATGGAGAAGGATGGCTTCATTCAGGAGATATTGTACATTTATTAACTATTTTGATATTATGTTTAATATGAGTTAATTTCTTTGGTATTTAATAAAAGGGTTGTTTGTGGCCAAGTGGATCTTTATAAATTATAGATAGGAAAAAAAATATATTTAAGTTGAGTTAAGGTGAATACATTGCTCCTGAAAAAGTAGAAAACATTTATTGCACAGCTAGAGGAGTTTAAGAAGCTTTCTTGTATGGCGATTCATTACAGAATTATTGTGTTGGTATAATTGTTCCTAATCCTAAAGAAATCAAAGTAATTGCTAAGGAATTAAACATTGAAACTGAAGATCTTCAAGAATTATGCAAAAATAAAGATATTATCTAATTTTATTAGAAAACAATTGTAGAAAAGGGTAAAGCTTGCAAACTCTTTACTTTTGAACAAGCCTTGAAAATTTATCTTGAACCTAAATCATTTATTTCTTTAGGAATATGTTCTTCATCCTTTAAGTTAATACGTTTCTAAGCAAGAGAACACTACAAAGAAATAATAAAAGAACTATATACAGTATAATGACTTTTATCACTAATACAAATAAAATAAATTATTTCTCTAATTAATTAATACGTATTTTTATATTAAAATTTACTTATATTTTATTAATAATCTTCATTATTTTCAAAGTTTACCTTCTAAAAATATTTACAAAAAAGCAACAAAAATATTTTGTTTTTAAAAAAATTATTTTTAAATAAAAATTTTATCATAAAAATGAATTAATTTATAAAAAAATTGCATGTATCTCTTTAAAAAGAATAATATTTAATGAAAATTCTACTTAGATAAAATATACCTTTTACATTTAATCAAAAAATTTTATTTGCTTTTAGTTTTGTAATAATTTGTTTATTATTCTAAAAACTCAATCAAATTATGAATTAAAAAAATTTCAATTTGTATATAAGCTTAATTTTAAATTCAATTGAAAAAATATAAAGTAAAGAGCTAGTTTATTTAGTCTTTACTTTACTTGCTTGCTAATTTATTAGAGGGATTTTTTTTAAAGAATTGTTATTTCCTTTACCAGAATTCAGAGAACAAATAAAATAAATATAGAAAAGATAGAATTAAATAAATATGGGTTAATGTATGAATTTTAAAAAAAATAGTCTTAAAAACAAAGTAAAAAAATAAAAAATGTTTATTTATCTTTTGTTTTGAAAAGTATTTGTCCTGAAATTTCTTTTTTAAACAATAAAAGATAATTGGCTCAGAAAATAATAGTTAAAAAATAGAGGAATAGATTTAGACGTAAATAATTATTTTTAGTTTTAGAATTTCTTAATGTTGATGATATCTTGATAGAATTGAAATTTTATTAAGTTATTAAGTTTTTAGAATCCTTCTAATTGATCAGAAATAAAATCTTTTATGATATTTATTAAGTTATTTTTATAAATTCAAAAGATTAAATAATTAAGTAGAATAACCTCAACCAAATTAATAAGTTTAAATCAAAAACATTGAGGGATAAATAATACCTAATTCTTTAAAGTAAATTAAAGAATCTAGCATATAAAAATGTTCATTAATTTTATAATAAATTAGATAATTTAGCGATAATTTAAAGTAAAAAATATAAAGTTCAACAAAAGGAAGCTCTCTTAATTTAAATTTAAGGTAAAATTAAACTTTAGAACTATTTTTAAAAATCTTCATAATGATTGAAATATTAATTAATTAAATCTTGAATTATTAGAAATAATGACATAAATTTAGAAAAAGCTATCACTATATAGATTCATATTAAAGAATGCTCCAATTTAACATCTTTTATTCTTAATTTAAGGTATTTAAATGCATTTGAGATGCTTTATTTTATAAATATTTTATAAAACTAAAAGCGATAATAAAATTGAAGATATTTCTTTATTTTGGATTGGTGTTGGGTTAAGCTCGTGCATAAATCTTACAGAATTAGAACTTATTTTAAAGTAAGTAAATTAAAATTAAAAATATTGAATTTAAATATATTCTTTCCTAAAGAGTTTTTTATGTATTGTTGAGATGTTTACAAATAAATCAAATATGTCATCATTTAATTTATAAGATTTGTGATAAATAATAAATATCACTTTTATAAGTTATTTATCAATCAATTTAAATAAAACATAAAGTTTAATTATTAATATTTTATTTCCATTTAAAAGTAAATTCAAAATAAATTCAATATTATTCTAATTTAGCAACAATATATTAACTGGTGATAGTGGAGTTATTTCTTTACTATAAGGTATCATAAAATGTGATAAAATTAATTATTTAAAGATTCATTTAGGGTAAATTTATTATTAATTTAATTATTTTAAATTTATCATTTTTTCAACTGTTTATTTTGAGATTAAAAAAAAATTAAACTATAATCCCAAACCCTCCCTAAAATAAAAACAAAATTAGAAATTAAAAATAATATTTAAAAAATATTTTTGAGGGAATTAATTTACATTAAAAAATAGTTTAATTCTTTTAATAAAATATTTAATTTTAAAGAGAAAATAGTATATTTTCCAAAAATTAATTTGATGGATTTAACAGTTTAGATAAGTTGTAAAATCTTTGGAAATTAGATCTTAATTTAAGGTAAAACTAAAATTTCTATTTTTGATAAAATGTATGTTAATTAATATTTAAAAATTCTTTAAAGCAAATGTAATGTAGGAGACTAAGGACTCACATTTATTGGATTAGCATTAAAAAGTTGCATCAATATAACTAATTTAATACTTAATTTATCAGGGTAAATTTGCTTAATACATTTTTTATCAATTTTTATTCTGTTTATTTAAAGAATTATTAAATTATTTATTTGAACCAAAAATTTAAAAATAAAGCTCAAACAAAATTACAGATAAAGGTTTAATTTAGTTATGTAATGGAATTAATAAAAATATTAAGTCTTTAAATCTTGATTTGTCATTGTAAAATAAATTGACTTAATAAATTATGAAGACATGTATATATTAATTAACAGAAATAATTACATTGGTGATAATGGCCTATGCGCACTGGGATAAAAATTAGAAACTTGTTTCGATCTCAAAATTTTAGTTATATAAATAAGGTATAAATTATTATTACACATTAAGAAATTAAAATAATTATTTCATAAAATAAAATCAATTTTATTTAAAATAAGTTAAAATTGGATATTTTATAGAGGAGCTGTTGGTTTATTAAGTAAGTTAAGAAAACATGGCAATTTGACATCTTTGGAACTAAATTTAAGGTAGTTGATAAAAAAATTTTCATAGTTAGCTATATTTATAATATAGATATTTTTTATTTTTTTAATAAAAGTTTAAACTATGTTAGAAGTAAGGGCAAAAAGTAGGTTAATCTTTATTCATCAAAAATGATAAGATTAGTGAATAAAAAATTAATATTCTACTGAAATTTGTAGATTTTATTTATATCTATTCCAATACTAATTAATTAATTAATATTATTTTTAGATAAAATAGTAAAATTAAAATAAAAAATAATAAATAGAAGTATTTTCAGATATTAGTTTATTTAATTAATTTTATATAAAATATCATTTTAAATCCTATTTAAAGCTATATTTGACAGTAAATTTTTTTAAGTTAAAATTTAGAAAAAAGTTTGTATTCATAAAAAATTACTAAATAAAACTCTGATATTTTAACCTATTTTTTTTAGTAGAGAGTAGAGATAAATGAAAGAGAAAATAAATAAATAAATAAATAAATAAATATTTTTCTTATCTAAAATAAAATTATAATATCTAAATTGCTTAAATTATTATATTTTCATCCAAAAAAAGTAAATGTAAATTTATATTTAAATATCTTTAGATATAATTTAAATTTATTTAATTATTTTTATAATTACAACAAATAAATTTATCAAAGTAGATTATTATTGCTTTTAAATTTTATAGCCAAAATAGTTTTCAAATTAAAATTACTTAGCAAAGATTTTAAATTTATTTTAAAAAAAGTTAGATTCTTATTAACAATAATTAATTAAGACTGTAATCTTTAACATATTTTTTTCAGGCAAAGATAAAACACACTGAAAATAAATAAATCTTTTACTAATTTGATTTGACTAAAAAAATAATAAAATCTAATTTGATTAAATAATTATTTTTGTTTTTTAATTCGCCAAAAATTAAACTACAACATAAATATATTTTATTTGAAGAATAATTTATTACATTAAAAATTTTTAAAATATTACAGCTAATATTTTCAAATAATTTGGTGATGATCTTTTCTTATATTACAACTAATATTTTGAAATAATTTGGGGATTATCTTTTCTTATTTTAAATTAGACTACTGATTTATTAGTTTTGAGGTCTAATATAAATGTTTTTAAAAATGATAAAATGTGATAATTAAGTTAAGATTCGCTGCAATTAAAATCAAATTTTTGATTAAATTACATAAAATATAGGATATATTTAAAGCCTTTATTAAAGTTAAAAATGTAAAGTAACAAACATAACTTCTAATGATTGTTGATAAGCAAAGAATTAACTCAACATTAAAATGGTAAAAAGTCAGAGATGGGCTTACCTTTAAATCATAAAATTATAATATTAATAGATAAATCTTATATTTTTAAATGATTGTTAATTTACTTTTCAATTAATCAAATGAAAATTTTGCAAATTTTAAACGAAAATGTACGCACACTTGTCTATTATGGTTTTATATAGAAGATTTAACTTAAATTTTTTGCTAAAAAGACTTTTCTTAAATTTAAAATTAGTATGCTTCTATAATTTACAGATGCTATTAAGATAATGACGCAGTTAATTTTTATAAAATTTGAAATAACTGCAAAAAAATATTGTTTGTCTATTTGTTTTTTGAATTAAATATTAATTTCTAATTGTTTATAATTTCTTCATAGATTCTTCAGTAAATTTTTTTAAGACTGTAAATTTGTTGGCTATTTTTAAAAATTTAAGGCATCTATTTTAATCATTTATAATTTATTAAATTGAAAGAAATTGAATAAATAAAGATATCAAAACATAATATTAGAAATAGATGGGAGGCAGTTAGTCTTAAGTTCACATTTACACAGAACCTGTTACAGAAAAAAAGGATGGAGAAACAGCTATATATAGGAACGTGCAATCAAAAGAAAAGTTATTTGAATACCCAAGCGAAGATCTCTAAACACTTTAAGCAGCAATAATGAAAGCAAATAGCCTGTACAAAGACAATGAATTTATTGGCTAAAGAGATGAAAATACAAAAAAATTTACTTACAAAACATATGGAGAAGAGTACCTTTAAGCAAGGGCAGTAGGTACATAAATAAAAAGATTAAATCTTGCTTTCAAAACAAATGAATATAAGAATATTGATCTCAGTCTCATAGGTAGGATTTTTAGTTTTTTATGAACTTATAGAAACTCAAATATAATAAATAAAAGGTATTTATTCTAAAAATCGCGTTGAATGGAATACTGTAGATATGGCCTGTGCTCTCTACGGTGTCACAGTTGTACCTCTTTATGACACTCTTGGCTATGAAACAATCACTTTTGTATTTGAATAAACATAAATGACTACTTGTTTTTGCTCAGCTGCAAGCGTTAACACCTTAATCTAAACGTAAAATTAATCTATCTATTAAATTATACTACTTACAACTTCTTGAACTGAATTTCTTTCTACTTTATTTTGTAAGTAAGTGTATCAAAAATTTTAGTTGATGGGAATTAATTTAATTTTCATCAAAAATGTTTAATTTTCTTAATGGAACAAAATTAACCTTTACATTAAAATTAAAATTAAGGCCTAATTTGCATAAATTAGCTAATATCGTTTACTTCGACCCACTAACAGAAGAAACTAAATAAAAAATTGAAACTAGAGGAATCAAATTAATTAGCTATGAAGATCTTTTAAAAGAAGGAGCATCTAACTTAGAGGAGTTACCCCAAAACTTATCTCCATAATAAGTATTTACATTTAGTTACACTTCAGGAACAACTGGTAAATTTTACAGTAAATATCTATTTTCTTATATTTTTTCTTATAAAATTCAAAAGGTCTCCCAAAAGGAGCTATGCTTACACACAAAAACTTCATGTCAGCAGTTTCTGCATTGGGAGAGTTTGACATGAACCATACAGACACTTTACTCTGCTATCTTCCTCTCCCACATGTAATGTAGAGAGTCTTAAACGTAATCTCGTGGTGCAAAGGTACAAAGATAGCATTTTTTGGAGGCGATATGCTCAAATTAAAAGAAGATATTTAAGATAGTAAGCCAACTATTTTTGTCTCTGTCCCAAGGCTTTTTAACAGATTTTATGACGTCATTCTTGATAATTTGAAAAGAGTTGAGGGGTTTAAGTAAAGTTTAATTTAGACAGCAATTAAGACAAAACTAGAAAACTTAAAGACTAAAAATGAATACAGTCACTTCCTTTACGACAAGTAAAATATATAGCATCATATCTTAACATTTTACAAACCACCAAATTCATTAATTTTTTTTGCAAACTCATTTTATTCGATTAGTTGTTTAAATTTAATATTGAACTTCTTTGAATACTTTTAATTTATTTGCTATATCATAGAGCATCAATAAATGTTTATTTAATTTCAAGTATTTCTTATATGTAATAAAATTAATAACTGTATTTGTTTGTCTATTTTAATATATTAATACACATTTTAATAAATAGATTAGTCTTTAACAAAATTAAAGATATTTTTGGAGGAAGAGTTAGATTGGTAGCAAGTGGATCAGCTCCTATTTCTTCCGATGTACTTGATTTTTACAAAATCGTTTTAGGGTGCCCAGTGTATGAAGCTTATGGTCAAACAGAAGGAATGGGTTTATAGTTTATGACTTCTAAAAATGATAAGGAATCATGTGGATACGTTGGTGGTGTGTGTCCTCAGCTAGAAATGAAGCTAATAGATGTCCCTGAAATGAACTATTTTTCAACTGATAAAAATGAAAATGGATAAAATGTCCCAAGAGGTGAAATTTGTGTAAGAGGTAGCTCTGTCTTTGCTGGATATTATAAAGATGAAGAAAAAACCAAAGAAGCAATTGATGACGAAGGATGGTTACACTCTGGAGATATAGTAATTTTAATTCAATTATTTGATTTCAGTTATTAATTAATATGTATTAATTAAAATAGGGCTGCTTAAAACAAAATGGGTCTCTTAAGATAATAGACAGAAGAAAAAACATATTTAAATTAAGTTAAGGTGAATACGTAGCTCCAGAAAAAGTAGAAAACATCTACGTTAGAGCTAGGGGAGTTGCAGAAGCTTTTGTATATGGAGACTCTTTAAAAAATAATTGTGTTGCTGTTATTGTTCCTAACCCTGACGAAATTAAAAAAATAGCTGCAGAACTTAAAATTGAAAAAGAAGATGATATTTCTAAATTATGCTAGAATCCTTAAATAGTTGAGTTTTATTAAAAGTCTATTTTCGAGCATGGAAAAGCTAATAAGCTCTTCACTTTTGAATAAGCTACTAAGGTCCATTTAGAACCTACTTCATTTATTCTTTAAGGATTGTGTACATCAACATTGAAGTTATAACGTTATTAAGCAAAGTAACGCTATGAATCTGTTATTAAAAAACTTTATGAATGATCAATTAATCTATCGATCATGCATTCATGCATGAAGATGATCTAATAAATAGATTAAAGAATAATAAATAAATCATTTAATTTGTATAATTTATTTTTAATTCGTTTTGTATTATTTTTATTAATTTATTGTATCAATTAAATATACTATTTTTATATATGACTACATATACAAATGAATTATCAAATTTTGCTGAAAGTTTTTTAATTTTTGTGAAATATAAAAAATAATAAATTGAATTTAAAAAAACTAAAAAATCTTTTGAGAGAATTAATTAAGGCTTATTGTATAACATTTAAAAAAATGGTTTCTTTAGATAACAAATTGCATTTTTTGTAATTTCACAGTTAATTATTAACATGAAATATTAAAATATTGAACAAATATTTAACTTATTTATTTAATTAACAAATTTTTCTAATTTAATAATTTGTGTCTTAAAGCTAATTTTTATTCAGTTTTAAGCATCTTATTTTTTATTAACAATTGCTTGACGCATAGAAGCTACATCCAATTTTCCAGGATATTCTCCAGCCTTTAATGCAATATTTTTTGTTATTTTTTCCCAAGGATTTTTGACTTTTCCTTCCTCTTTTTTTCTGCTATCTATCAAAACCTCTTCTTCTTCTAAGGCTAGCTTCTTTTTTAATTCTGTTTACTTTTGCTTTTCTCTACATATTAAAAATATAATTAGGTATTCAATGTAAATCAATTTATTTACTGAAGGAAATTTTAGAGATATCTTTATGCAGCAGCTCTTTTTTCTCTTTTTAATTATTGCTCTTGGTCCTTTATTAATAATTTTTTATGAGTTTAATTGTAAACCTAATAAACCAAATTATTACTTGCTTTTCAATTGCTTTTCTTGTAAGCTCTTCTTCTTTTATTTGCTTGATAGTCTTTTCTGTTTAGAATGTTCCATATTATTATTATTGTTATGCACTGTTTGTATTTAAACTTTATTAAGGAGCTCCCCAAAAATCATCTGCTTATTGATTTGAGGGAGTAATAGTCTGCTACTAGCTTCCCCAAAAATCATCATCGGCTTATTATTAATGAACTTGATTCTAGTTTGATGTTTGAATAGTTTGCTATTCACCTCCCCAAAAATCATCTGCTCCTTACTAAGCCTAATTGTTTTAGTACTATTGTTGTTAATTATCATCAAATCCAAAATTGCCTAATTAGTTTATATAATTTAAATATCTATAAAATCAAATATATTATTGTTCCTTACCATGTTCAGCTTATTATTCAGGCTATACTTGTTCTACTTTTTCTTCAAAAGTCTATTATGCTTACTATTGAGTAACATGAATATTGAATGAAGCCATACCATCAATTACTTAATTGCTATCATCAGCACTTCCTAATATAACTTAAATATCACTATCTCCTCCATAAATCTTAGAAACAGGAATAGGACTGGTGGTATCTCCTTCTACTCCTTCAATCTATTTAATTTTTAAATTAATCCTTTTATGAAAAGAATTGAAAAGTAGAAAATAAATTTGAAAAAAGTAATATTTTTGTTTTGTTTGCATTTACAAATGCTATAAAATAACTAATAAAACCTAAGATTTTTAATTTAAATTATTCAAGTCTGAATCAAATTTTTTATTTAATTTGTATAAAATGTATCTACCTCTTTTATAATTGGACCAGGGTAATCTTTGGGATCCATCAATGTCCAATTTTTAGTGGAATCTTTGCTAGGAGTAAAGTCGAAAACTTAACTCCACTTGTCTTCAGCTAAATTAATTAAATTTATTGAGTAAATTTTGCAAATATTTGTTTTTAATCTACTTACAAGCAACTAAACCAGCAGCTTCAAAATGTTATTACAATCCTGGGAAAAGGAAATTATAAGGAGCCAATACAAGCCCTGAAGTATTTTCTAATGTAGGGTCACTTTATGAAAACACATAAGCTTTAATGCTTTTTATTTGATTAATTAAAATCGTTAAGTTAATCGCATATTTGTTTAATGAAAAATTTCTACTTTTTAGTGTCTGAAATTCTTAATTAAGATGATGAAGAGTACAATTCAATGTCTAATTTTTAAAAAAATTTAATGAAAGATTGTTAAATAATATTTTTTACCTTAACAATCTCTGACAAAAACAGATCCTTTAGTAGGACCAATGAATACTTTGCAGTTTTATGAATCATCAACAAAAATCTAAAATTAATATAAAATGTAAAATCTTAATAAGCAAACAACATCTACAAAATATCTACTTAAGCAATGTGATCAAAAATGTAGATTTCGCAGTTTTTGCAATTTGAAATTGCAAAATCTGCACCATCTAAATCGCCTGGCTTTTTAATAAGAACTTAGTCTTCTTTAAATCTAAAAACGTAGTTTGATTTATCTTTTTTGGGAGCCATTTATTTATTTATTTGCAAAATTGATTTTTTGTTTGTTTTGAAAACTAAAAATGAATTAATTAATAGAAACAATATCTTTTAGATATTTATTATAAACAAAGCTTTATTTTTTGTAAATTTAAAAATAACAAATACTTATCATTCATTCCATCGCTATTTTTTTAAATAAACAAATTTTACATTTTATTTATCTAATAAATTATTCATATTTTTTATATTTATATATTTTTATTTAAAATCAGTTTTTAAAATCTTTCCTTTCATATTTCATCAAATTCAAATTAACAGCATTGCCTAATGCAAACGTTTTGATTTTATAAAAATTAAAAATAAATAAATATACATTTTAAAATTATATTGTTGTCTTAATTAAATGTTTGGCACATTAATTAATTTCATAATATAATATTTTTTTAATTTCTTATTAATACTTCATTATAAATACCATTTTTTACTAAGGTATTTCATTCTAAAATATCAACAAATTTTTTTAAATTCAATTATTAAAAAATTAATTTTTATTAACTTTGAATGCAGATTTAAAAATTTGTTTAAATATATTATAAAACAATTTATATGGTATATTTTTTATTATTAAATAATTACATTTGATGAATATTCTGTTTATTTTTATTACATAACATAACTTTGAAATATCTGACTGGATACAAAATTTATACATAATAAATATCAATAATAAAAATAAAACATTGACAATACAGTTTTAGTAATTGAAATATTATTTAATAGATTTAACTGCAAATGTTTTATATTTGAAATAATTAATACTCCTAAATACTATGAATTAATTAATTGACAACTAGATAGATTATAAATATTTTAATATGTTATATATTTCAAACTTTTCTTCCTTATTAAGTAGAAGCAAGTTATTTCTTTTATTTATTTCTTGCAGCTTTTTCTTATTTAGCTTGAGCTTAGTATTTTTGTTTGAGTTTTGTAGTAGTTTCAATATCAATCTATTTTTTGTTTGTTTTTTTTAAATAAAATGTTGAAATTTTATTATTTTTAAATAAAATAATTTACATCGTCTTCTATCTCATCATTAGAGACTTCTTCTTCATCTTTTTCTGGTAATTTTACTCTTATATTTTTACTTATACTTTCTATTCTTCCACCTTTTCAATTATAAAATTATCATTTTAAAAAATATAAGTTTTTTAGTTCTTTACTTTTGTCACGTAGATTTAAGTTGATGTAATTAGATACACTCTTAGCAGTTGGCTTGAAGTCCTCAGGGTTATAAGAAGGATCATTCTTAACAGGTGTGAATATCAATTTCATTTTTTCAACAATTTATGATAAACCTTCAACTAGAGTTTCATCAGTAATGACAATGTTAGGTTTACCTTCAAGCTAATTAAATGAAAAATAAAAATGAGAATAGCTTTAAAACTGATATTTTTACTTTATAAAACTCCAGCTTTTCATACAAATGCTCAATACCTGCTTTAACACTAACCAAAATTTTAGAAACTCTTTCATACTTCAATTTGGCTTTGTCACATTTATTAACAGCATTATTTACATTTTTTTCAATCTATTAATAAGTTAATAAATCGTTTCATAAATGTTTGAAAGATTTAAATTTAATGTCAATTACTTCATCTAATTATTTCCTGTTTGGGTTTTCGTTACCTTCATATTTTAATGCATTCAAACCTGCTTTTAAATCATCCCTTTACTTTTTTTTATCATCAATTGTATCTTAATACTCTCTTTACAAATCCTTCAAGGATTTAGATGTTTCATCTTAAGTTGTAAATTTTTAAATAATTTCATTGACATCAGTAACACCAGTAGCTTCCTATATTAATAAATACATGATAAATAAACATTTAATTTATAAAAAAAATAATAATATTTCTATAAAATTCACATTTTTTTTTAAAATATAAATTTTTATGAACTTAAATCTATCAATAATAAATGATATAATCTTTCTTGCAAGAAATATAAATGCTTATTTACATATAACTTTCTGAAAGCTTCTTCATAATCATTTAGTTTTTGTTTCTAAAAAGTAGTGTCTTAATGATTTTAAGGTTCGATTTATGGGTTATTTAATTCATTTAAATTGTTTGCTTATGATTTTTCAAGATTTCTGTCATCGTTATCTTTATCTTTCTTTTCCATTCTTGAAATAACTGCTTCTCTTTATTCTATTGCTTTTCTCTTTTCAGCAATATATGTCTTTCTCAGTTCTCTGACTGCAGCCTATTTTAGAAAAAAATTACTATAAGATGAAAGTTTAGCATAAATAATTATAATCACTTTTTTATGCTCATATTTTTTAAGCTCAGCAGCTGCTAATTCTTTCGCGTGAGTAGCATCGTGAGCGAGAAGAAGTAATTCTTCAAAATCATGCTCTTTTCCTTTTAATGATCTTTCAATAGCAGCTAATTAATTATCATAACCAACTCTTTCTTCTTTTAAACGCTTGACAATTTATTCATAAGTTTTACGGATAGATTAAGCCTCATTAAACTTAATCATGACTTTATCTAATCTATTTTCTAAAATTCTAATTTAACGCATTAAAGGTGACTCTTCAACAGCTATTTATTTACATATATTATTTATCTTTGATTCTTTAAAGTAAATGAAACTTACCTCCAAACTTTGCATCTGAGACCTCATTAAGCTTATCTTAGAGCTGCAAAAGTTAACTCTTTTTATTCTTTGTTGCGTGTCTTGCATCATCAAATTTTCTTCTCCAATAATTCTAATTAAATTTGTAAGTTAGTAGGTATAAATTTTACCATTTTATATAAAGTTATATTTATTTATATATAGAATCTAATTAATTACTTCATCCTTTATATCTCCTGACCACGAGACTAAGCTGCCTTGAGTTTTGGACATTCCTGGTGTGGAAGCCTGATTTTTATAAATTATTATTTATCATTTAGAAAATGTAAATGTTTGAAATAATTTGTTTACTCTTTTATTTGCTATCAATTCATCTCTTAATGTTTTCAATTGCTTGTTTTCTTTTTTTAAGCTTTCTATGATTTACATATTGTTGTTTTTAGTTTCTTCCGCATTTTTATGGAAGATTTTTCTGTCATTTTCTATTTTATTTAAAATAAAAACATTATTTATTGAGAATTACAGCATTTTAAAGTGAATATTCTTCTATAGAATTCATTTATTTTGATATTTAGAAAATCAATTATTTAATTTGACTTAATCAATAATATGAATTCAGCATTTTATTTTTAAATATGTTTATTTTTTCAAAAAGGCACCTAAAAGATTAGACTTCTTAGATTAATGAATGTATTCCTCTTCTAAAGTTTTTAAATCTTTTTAACTCTTTGTAGCTGAGCTTGCCCTCATTTTACTCTATATACAAGCCTGCTAAATTCCTAAATAATGATAATAATTAACTTTTTGATTATTTATTTAGGAAATTTAATTATTAACAAATCAATCAATATTAATTAGTTCAGCTATATTTTCAAAGAGATTTCTATCTTTTTTTATCAAGTTTTTCTTTCAATTTTTAAAAAGATAGATATATAGGTCATTTGACTGAATTCTTAATCTAATAATAAGCTAATTGATTCAGGGAAGTTAGATTTTTTTTTCTAATAAATGTTATGATTCTTTGATTATATTTATTATAATCTTCATTTAATTTTTCAAAGTAACAGCAAGTTTTCAAAAATAGCAAATATAGATACAAACACATTTACATTCATACATACATTATAATAATTGTTTTGAATTTCTATTTTATAAACTTTAAATTGATTTATTAAATATCTTATTATGAATTCAAACAATTATTTAAAAACTTAACTTAAACAAATATTTATGAGGATTTGAATATTTTTTTATTCAAATAAAACAGAAATATTTGTTAAAAATGCTTTGAATTTTTATAACTTTTACTGGAAGTAGATTTTTTAATTGTATTTTTGAATGTGTACTAAAAATAAAATAAATTAATTATGAATGTTTAGATAGATATATTATTGATGATAATAAAAAATTTCTGATTTAATATGTTGGTTCCTTTTGACCATTAAAGCGATTTTCTTTTAGCCTCAATTCATTGATTGATTAATTTACAAAAAATTTATCATAAAATTATAAATTTTAAAAGAAATGAATTTGCAAAAAGATGATTTTAGCAAAGAAGAAAAACAAGCATTCGAAAAGGAAATACAATTCTTGAAAAAGAGGTTAGATTAATCAAAGAAAGAAAATGACATTTTAAAGAAAGACAATAAGGTTTTGAGAGATGAAATGAGTTCATTAAAGGATACTGTAAAAAATATTGCATTGGCACGCCCAAAAACAGCAATAGATAAAAGTAAAGGAATTTAAAATGAAGAATAGCTAAGATATGTTTTAGAATATTAAAGAAAAAGATTAGAAGAGCTAGAAAAAGAAAATGAATAATACAAATAAAAATATGAATAAATTTTGTTTTAGAGTTAGAGAAATTTGCAACAAAAAAATGGTGTTGGAAGTGATGATTAAATTAGACCAGAAAGTGTGATGCTAGCTGAGAGATATTCTCAGTCTTCTGACCATGTCTTAGAGTTAAAAAAGCAAAATGAATAATTAGAAGAAAAAATAAAGTTAATAACAACTTAATATTCTTAAGAAATGGCTCATTTAAAATCTAAACTAGCTAAATAAGATGCCATTTTATTTACAAATAGTTCAAATAAAAGTAATAGCAGTGGCCTCACTAGTAGCAACTTGTTAAGCAACAATTCTAATGCTATTTACAATAGTTCTTTATCCAATTAGTAAAATAATATATCTTAGATTTCATATAATTCAAGGTCTAAAGTGGCTTTAGATCCTATTACATCTCCTTAAATTGGTACATCTTCAACTAAAAGTAATTAATTAGGAGGTAATTACTTAAGTAATAATATGAGCTACAATAATAGTAATAATGCTGCTTCTTTTGCTGGCAGCTCTCTAAGTAATTATAAATCCTAAAGGAATTCAAGTTAATCAAATATCCAATATGATGGCGATTCTATTTTTAATTACAAAAAGAAGAATTTTTGATTTAACTAATTTTTATACTAAAATGATGATTTATCACCATATTAAATATTATTAGCTCACCTCTACTATTACATTAGTGAATTATTTATAACTTAAAATTTTGTAAAAGTAAATTATTTTATTTCAAACTTTATAAAAATAATACAGATTTTCACTATTACTTTTAATAATCTAAAATTATGTATATTTGTATTTACAATTAAAATAAAAGCATATCTATGTATTCTTATAATAACATATTTTTTTTGTAAAATTTAATTTTTAGGGTCTTATAGGTATATTATTATTCACAAAGTGTTGATTCGTTTAGTACGATGATACTTAAAAAATTATATATTAGAACAAATAAAAAGATATTTATTTTATTAATTTATTAAGATGTTTAATACACCAAATTAAACAGAAATAAAGTTGCTAATTTTATTTAAAGGATTTTAGATAAAATTTAAATGTGATGTTAACCATAAATATCTTTATAGAATTAAATTATATTAGAATAAAATAAATAAATATAATTTATGATTTGATTATATTCTAATTAAAAATAAAAAAAAACAACAATAAAAATTTTGAAATCTTTTAAATTAATTTACGAAAATTAGATTTCATTTGAGCATAAAGAATCTTTGGTCTTTATATAAATCTTAAATAAATCAATTAGATTTGCTTTGTTTCACGAAAAAAATTTACTGAATGATCAATAGTATCTATTTACATTTTATTTCCTTTAATTCTAATATTTAATGCAGATATGCTTTTAATATCTACTAGATTATTTTTGCAAATAAATGACATAAATATGCTAAGAATCTTAAATTGGATTATAAACTTCTTTGATATATAATTTTGAATTTGTTTTGGTTATTTTTCGCGTTTCTAAGTAATAAATTTCAAATAGTATCATGATTAGAATTAAGTGATTGTAAGGGATTAAAATGTCAAAGATACGGAAGAAATATGGAATATATCAGTAAATATGCACTTTAATATATGTTGTATGGGAGTAACTTTTAAGAATAGGTGCAATATAATCCAAAAATGTTAATTAATTATATAATTTAGACATTTTTCGTTTAAAAATTTTCGAGATAACTTTGAAGATGATGTATTCCTACATTAACAACTACTACAAAAATATAATAATAATTGAATGAGAATATACAAATCTAATTTTATTTATTTATTATTTTTTGCTAAAAATTTATTACAAAATTTTGAGCATCAATCATTACTGATTTTTAATAATTCAACACCAGTATCTGAATTTAACAGGACCTGTAGAGTATGCATAATGAGCTCCAACACCAGAGAAGAAAACGCTCCAAAAAGTGGGGCGTTTTAAGAAAATTCCTGCAGTAAAACCGGCAACAGCACCCAAAGCAGAGTAGGCTAAGGTGTCTAATATAAACTTATTTAAAAGAGGGTCTCTTTCCTTCATTTAAGTTTCATTTTTGTATGTAAAATGTTCTTTACCGCACTTGCTACCTTCCATTTAATTATTTCTTTTTCCTAATAAAATTTTCTAAAAGTTTATAGTGATTTTTAATTTTTGATAAAATATTCTTTTCTTTTTGCATATTTATTTCTTTTTGATATAGAAACAGTAATCAAATCAACACAAATACTTTCTTTTTGACTTTCTTTTGCTAAGATTTTTTACTTACCTTTTATTTCCATTAGTTAATAGCTTTATACTTTGTTAAGAGAAGAATATAATAATATATTGATTCATATTATTTCATTTGAATAACAAAAGAAGAAAATACTTTTTATAATTTATGTGAAATTTTAAATTATAATTTAAATTTATTACTTAAAAATGTTTATTGTAGTAGAATTTATGTTCGATAAACAGATAATTATTGATAAAACATTAAATATTTATTAATATACTTTTTTTTATTAGGTTTATAAAAGTTTTAAAAATCTTAATTTAAAAAATTTTAGGAAATTTAATTAGAATAATATACCTTAATATTGAATAGTAAACACAAAGTTTTGAATTTATCTTTCATGTATATAAATTTATTTCATTTGTTAATAATTTATGAATTTTGATGGTTTTTAAATAAAATAAAAATTCAATTTAAAAAAAGGGTATTGCATAATCAAAAATATATATAATTTCTAAGACAATACTGAATTTTTAATTTATTAAAATTTATAATGTCAATTATTTAATATATAAAACATCAAAATTAATTGTTTTTTAATAAGTAGAAATACATTTTAAATTCTATCCTTAGTTTTAAGAAGCACTGAAATCTATTTAATTTATTTTGACTATAATTTGTTTTATATGCTCAAAATTATTTGTTATTTTCGATTTAGTACTTCTTATTTATATCATCTCCTATCAAATTCCAAACCCTTTATTATCTTTTCACCCAATCTTACTGAGAAGGCTATTAACTTTTTATTATAGTCCAGTTAGGATAGTTTTGATGCATATATTCTTAAAACTATATTCCATATTATTTTGTAAAATAACTTTAAATATTTGATTTAGTTTTATTTCTTTAAAGAATGTCTTTATGTTATTAAGTAGTTGAACGATTTTCTTAAAAAACTTAAACTATAAATTCGCATGAATCAGGTCCTGATCTCTAGCTTTATGCCCATTAAACCTTAATTTCGAATTTTAAGTTAGGTTCTGGTATTTTTTTAAGTAAATATGCTGGACTGCATTTTTTTTATATGGCTTTTTATCATTCATATCTATTTACAAAAAAGCTTTACAAATATTACATTCTTTTTTTCCATAGTAAATAGTATTACCACAAGGGAATTTTACATAAAGATCCAAATCATGAATATTATACCATATCAAACAAATAAATAAATAAATAATTAGTTTTTAAAGAATATCGAGAAATTCTTTATGTTAATTATTTCAAATTAATATTAGTTTTTCTAAAAAACTTACTAAAATTAATCTCATAATAGCTTATTTTTATCATTTTTAAAATTAATATATTTTAATTTGTATATTTCAGCAATTGAGAGCGTATGCTATAGTAAAATAAATCAATCAATTAGAATTTAAAAAACAAATAAAATATTTTAGGATAATTGATTTAATAACACTAAATTTTCCTCAAATATAAAGAGCTGGTTATAAATAGATTAACTATAAATTAAAGCTTTTAATTCAAAGTAAAATATTAAAATTCAAATTATTGAAAAAAAATGAATAAAAAAGCAAAAAATATCAGTTTCATTAAGTGTTTTGATTATTTAATTTTTTTTTAAACTGATATTTATAAATTTGATACTGATCATTTTTATTATTTCTTAGTTAACTAATTAGTCAAAAATAATCTACAAAAATCAACATGGTTTTAATTTTAGATTTTCTAATAAAAATAAGTTTACCAATTGGTTGCTAATCATTCATAGTAACAATTTCTTTAGTTAATTCTTATGGAATATATAAAATTTAAACTTATTCGTTTAAGATATTGCTGCTTTTATAAATACAATAAGCAAATAAATAATTATTTTATAAGACATATTCTTTTAATTATAATTTTAATTAAAAAAATTATTTTTTATCATAAACATAAATAAAAAATGAAACTGGTGTGTGTTTTGTTAATATTTTTGCTTATTGAAGTATATTATAAATCATTGTCATAAAGCTCATCCAATCGCTATTCTTGTTTTTATAAAGATTAAGTAATTGCTTCGAAATCTAAAATAAATATTTTTGAAATTTGTATAATATTAAAAACTAATTGATTATCTAAAAATATTTTTTTTATAATTTGATAAACTTAAAAATTTAAATCCTTGGTATAAAGTTAATGTGTGTTAATTTTATCATATCGTAGACACACTTTAAATTAAATAAAATTTTTTCAATTTCTTTATTTCTTTAGTATGTAGTAGCTCCTTCTCCTAAAAAAAATAAACTTTTTTTCTAATTCATGGATATCATATATTAATAATTATTTATAAGAAATAATAATTAGATATTAATTAAAACTAATTCGCATAAATAAAAAGATATTCATTAGAATAAAATACCGATTTAAGAACGAAAAACAAAATAAAATATTATATTTTGTTTAATGATACATTAGAGGATAATTTATTTATTAAAATAAAAAATATTTATTTATAATAAGACATAAATATTTATGGGGGATAGAATTTTAATTATAATCTTATTTGTTGTAAAAGGGAATTGATGTTTTATAATTCTTCATTTTAATCTAATAAAGCCTTTTTTTTTAATTAGCACTCTATTTTAACTAACATTTTCTAAAGATGCAATCAAAATGGTGGTTTATTTTCTATTTAGTACTTCTTACTTATATCATCTCCTACCAAATTCCAGACTCTTTGCTATCTTTGCACCCAATCCAATTGTGATGGCTAATCACTTTTTAAAATAGTCCAGTTAGGATAATTTAGATGCATATATTCTTAAAACTGAATTCCGCATTATTTTGTAAAATAACTATAAATGTTTGATTTAGTTTTATTTCTATAAAGAATATCTTTATATTCTGAGATAGCAGAACCACCTTCTTAAACTACTTGTACTTTAAATTCGCATGAATCAGGTCCTGGTCTACTGCTCTATGCCCATTAAACCCAAAACTCAAATTTTTAATTAGGTTCTGGTAATTTTTTTAAGAAAACATGCTCTACAGGATTATTTGAATATGGCTCTGACACATTCATATCTATTTACAAATAAGTCTTACAATTACTACATTCCTTTTTTGCAAAGTAAATAGTATTACCACATGGACATTTTACATAAAGGTCTAAATCATGAATATTATACCATGTCAAGCAAAAAAACAAATTATTAGTATTCAGAGAATATTAGGAAATTCTTTCAGTTAATTATTTTGAATCAATATTAGTCTTTCTAAAATATTTATTAACATTAGTTTCACTATTGCAATAATCAAATACAAACTGATTTTTTAAATTTTCATCTATTTCAAAAACTCCTTTAAACGCCATATAAGAATGATATTAAATACTGTGCTTTCCAGAGTGACCTTTTTCTAACTGACATGGCTAACTACAAAAAGGACAGAGTTCAGAACAACATTTATCAATGATTAAGTATTCTTGATATTTATTCTCAGTAAATTCAATTATTTCTTTATATTAAGGTTATTGTTTATATAGGCTACTGATAATTTAAGCATTTCCTTCATCCAATTTTTTTAATATATCGCAGGAATCTAAACTAATTTGTTATGTTGTCTACTATGTAAATAATTTAATAAAATTTTCTATGAATTCCATTGGTTAATTGATTTCTAGTAATGTAGGATCTTAGCTTTTACAAGCTTAATTAAAAATAATGTTGGTTTCAAACTAGCTTTCAAGATTTTTAAAATTATCAATTTCTGCATTTTCTAAGCATTAAGTAATCAAATTCTAAAGACTTTCATAGTATTTATTTTTGTTACCTATAAAAAGTGCAATAAAATTTTCAGCTAGCAATTTACGAGCTAAACTGGTTTTGTTTTGATCTAATTAATTAATATCTAGTTATGAATAGACTCTATGTAAGAATATTAATTTTTAAACAAAAGTAGAGTGCTAATTTTTTATTTCTTACATCATTTTACTTTCTTACCTTTATTCTATATTTTACTTCAGTTCTTTTAAAAGATTTTTATTAATATTGCGTCTATACTCATAAAAATTATTAATAAATAACTATGCATCATCTTTAGTGCATGAGTCAGACCCAAAAGAGGAATAGCATTAATTATTTAAATCTACTGGTGATATATTGAGTGACTCTTAACGTAAATTTGTTTCTACATTGCTTTTAAATTTAAATGAAATAGTATTTGCTATATTATTATTTATGCAATCTATCAGTTCATTCATATTCTTTTTTGCATCTATTCCTTCCTTAATCATTATCAAAATTTTATCTTTAAGATCATTTGCTTTATCTTGAAAATATTTTATATTTTCATTTTAATGATTTTTTATTCTTTAAATTTGATATTATAGGAATGACTTAAAGAGATAACTTACTAAAATATCAGTCTTAAATTTTAAAGTAAATTCAAAATTGCTTTATTAAAGATAATGAGCAATTGACTCAATCATAGTATGCATTTTTCTTATAATACTCTCTTAAGTTTCTTTTTCTTAAAATAATTCACCTTGTTAATGATTAATAAACGATAAAAGGCAACTTTTATAATATTCAATAGTATTTTGTTATTATGAAACTTAGAATGGGGTTAGTTATTAATTATTTGAATTTATATTATTTATCCTCATCTATTCTTATTATTATTGTGCTAAAGCATAAGTATTACATTAATTTATGTTTTCATTTTTTCCTTTTGATGTAAATATATAATTAAAAATTTTTTTAAATGTTCCTTATTCTTTTTCTTTCTAATATTATTACTCTTACTTTTCTAATAATTCTGTATTAATTTTTATTTAATGATGATAAGAACTCTTATTTAGATTAATATTTGATATCTATTATTCTTTTAATTTTGATATTTGAAGTCCTGAATAAAGTTTTATACCGTCAATTATATTAAAATACTCCCTTAATAATGTTTATGCTATTTACTTACATCTTATCTCCTGCTCATCTAAACTAGTTTCAGAGTATTTATAGTATGTCTCAGCTTCATACTTGACTAAGTTCATACTATAAGGTTAGTCTTCAATTTTAATTTATTTTAAGTAAGAATAAAAACTCTATTCAATCATATCGCATATTGTTTAAATTTTTGGTTGTTTTTTTTCAAGGTCTGATTTTAATTAATTATATAACAATGATATTTTTGATTAAAATATTTTATTTAATTTTTTTTCTCTTTTTTAAATTTCATTTTTATTGTCAGTATGCTTTAAACTAAATAAATAATCCTAGAGTTCCTTTTTTAGCAGTAAAAGCTTCTTTTTAATCATACATTCGTTGTCACTTGATATGACTGTTTCATGCCAAAGCTATTCTTGTTTTAAATATAATAATTGAATATCTGAAATAAGAGATTTTTTGTATTCTTGGATTAAATCCTAGTTTTAGTATCCTTCTGTTAATATCTTATATTCATTGGAAACAGCTTCCACATATTATTCATAACTTTTTTATAATTCTAATCTACACTTTTCATTTATATTAATATCCTAAATTGGTTGATTTAATTGTTTTTCATATTTGGATCTTATATCACATAAGGACTGACTTATTGGTTAATAAGTAGATGATTCCTTGATTTGTTTAATTATCTAACCTAAACAATTTCTATCTTCTATTTCCTTAATACTGTCAATCATAAATATATCAAAATTTTATTATATAGCCTCCCAACATGAGGAACAGCCATTCAACCAGTCTATTAGTGATTTTTTTGCATTGTGCTCTGCATCAATAAATATTTTTTATTTTAAGGTATCAAGTGCATGCATAAATTATTAGTCAGTTGTAATCTTTTCGTAAAGTAAAGTTTTGTCATCTTATTATGAATAAACTGTTTCAATATTGAACGCACTTCTCATTAAAACTAAACTATCTTTACCTTTAAAATCTAAACACTACTAAAGTTAAACTTTATTTATTTTAGCAACTTCGTTGAGCTCTTTGTCAATAGCCACTAGTGCTTCAGTCATTTTGCTTTAGTCAGTATCAATCATATTTCTAAGACAAAATATCAACTCAGGTTTATGACTAAGTTCTTTAAGCTTATTCCCTGCAAAGAGAGCTACAGAGAGAATTTTTTTCATTGCAATGTTAATTTCCCCATTTACATTAACTATAACTTTTTTAGCACATGCCATAGAAAGCAAAGTTAATCTTTTGTCATAAGATTCATCAGCTTTTTCTATTGATAACAACCCCTCTGTATCCATAACAAGAACAAAATATTATTTATTTTTGTAAAATACTTTCTTTAGCGAAATATCCATACCCTTAGTACATCTACCAGAACTTACTTTAAAATCACAACCAAAAATCATATTGATCAATGTTGATTTTCCAGTGCTTTATGGCCCAAGAATAGCAACAGGCAGAAATTCAAAGTTTTAATGCTTTACCTCTTCAGCTATTTCATCGAATACATCCTTAAGAACAGCATAATTAATAGAATTATTATTTCCATCAATTATCTCAATTGATTTTCCTTCAAGAAACTAGTCTTTTAATATTTTAACAACTCCTTTATGATTCAAATTTTAAAGATTATATTATTATTCAGAGGACTGTAAAATATAGATCATTTCTCTTTAAAATAAATCCCTTGACATCATAGAGTTTTCAAGTAATTTAGTTTAACTAATGAGTTATTTCTACAGTTCTTAAAATTTTTAGTTAATTATAGACCATTCTTAATCATTAGCTGCTTCTTTTTTAACCCAATTTTCCACTTAGTCTGAGTTTATTTAATTCATATTTTGAACCATTTCATAATATTTTTTTTCACTAATATTTAGATTCACTTGGCAATCTTGCAATTATTTACTTAGCTCTTCAATTTTTATTTCAATAGGATGTAGAACAGGCTAAGATATAACTTCTACTAATGCCTCGAATTCATTCAATTCTTCTTCTTTTTTTTCACAAAATGCATCAATATATAGTTGTACTATTGGATGTACTCCTAGCCCTTTTTAAATATCTCTGAATTAATTTATTTTATTTAAAATAATATTAGTTGCTGACTTTGTTTCTGCTCCTTGTTTCAAGCATAATTTATTTTTTTTAATTTACAATTCTGTAATTTCATCCATAATTGTCAGATTAACAAATATTTAGTTCTTGATATTTTTCTTTATCTAATAAATTTCCATATATTTAGCTGTATATGGCTCTTTACTTATTTTTTTTTCTAAATTCATGGCTTCTCTCAAATCCTCCATATCTGATTATTAAAAGTATTAATTTTCTTGATAGATCCCTTAAATAATTTTCATCATTATCTTACAAATTTTTTCTAATCTAGAATCCAAATTTACATGAATCTAAGAGTATTATGATTACATTAAATCCATTTATTTAGTCATATCCCAATAGTTTTTTATAGATTCTTATTTATTTTATTTTTTAACTTTCACATTTTTTCCAAAGCCTATTATGTCTTTCATCTCTCTCTTGAGTATAGCAAGATCTCTTCCATATTATCCTTAGTTCTTATCATTTTAGGTCTATGAAATTTAAAGAAATTTACCTTTTATAAATTGCTTCTACCCCTTTTCTACTTCTTCTTAGCTGTAAGTCTTATCCTTAAGGAGAAATATAACTTGATCTAAATTAATATTTAGCTATTTTAAGTAATCTTCTATATCATGCAATTTATTAATACTCTTTGCTTAAACTAATATCCAATACTAGTAATACTAAGCCATTTAAAGGATTATATCCATTCTATCTTTTTTGTGTGTGCAATCTCCGTGGATATCAATTATATTCAACCCAACTGTCAGCTAAGGTGAATTAAAAAAAATATCAACATCATTTTCAAAAATTTTATGCTTTATTGTAGGAAAATTAGTACTGTACAAATGATTTAGTGTAGTTGATGATCCACATAATCCATCTCCAATAGAAATCAAAAATGCAGTTCCACTTTATAAATAGTGTCTAAACATTGATAGGCTAAACTTACTTTTAATTTTATTTTTATCATCTATCCACTTGTACATTAAGCTGAAGGGTTAGCAAAATTTATTATAGTAAGAGATAATACTTTAATTTATGATAGGTAATCTACTAAACTTTTCAAGGACACAAGTCATAAAATTTTTTTGACTGAGTTAGTATTCTGCTCTTTTTTAGCTATCACAAAAATAAAGAAACATCTCTTCAAAACTTTTAGCTTATTTTAGTGAAGTTTACACATATGGCATTAAGATATTTACAAGCCCTTATTTTCTATACTCTAAATTTTGAGAAATATCATCAAATAAGTCTAACTAATTCTTAATATAATCAGAACTCAAAGTATACATGCATTACATAAAATGATCAGGAATTAAATTAGGATCCTCACCCTAAAGCCTCTTAATTATTTCATAGAAGGTTTAATCAATAGTATATTGATCAATATATGAAAGCCTGTACATCTCCTCTTCAATCTTTTAATTAATTTAAGTAAGATTCTATATATATAAAGAGAGCCAATTTTGAAATAAACTATCTTAAAATAAATTTCTAATTAGTTCTATGAAATCATAAGAATCTAAATGTTCTTCATTGATATCAAAACCTAAATAAAGACCTTCCAATAATTCATCAGATTCTTCAGAGATTGCTTTCTTTATTGAGTTTAAGTTTTCAATCTTATAAAAAATCTTAGGTATTTCATATATCCCTTTTTCTTCTCTTAGAATATCTGATTTACTCTCGAGTATCATCATTAATTCAGACTTTAGATAATTTCTCTACAATAATAAGTAAAAAGGATGCAAAATTTTATTGGTCTTTGCCAAATAGTTATCATATAATTGTTTATATTCATCTTTATATTTAGTCTCAAGTTTGTTTAGAAAACTATCTTTATCTCTAATTAAAATAGAAGGTAAATCTTCAATTTAAATATTCATATCTTCTTATTCTATCATTTGGATATAAAATTGCTCAATTTCTTCATTTTTGAAGTATTCATTTAAGAAAATCTTCGTTTTAATATATTTTTGTTAGCTTTATTCTTATTTTTTTTCTTAAAAATCTTCGATTTTCTATCTGATCTCCTTTTAGTATTTCAAAAAATTTTTTTAAATTTCTTGATTAAATTTTTCAATTTCTGTAGATTTAATATTTTTTTTCAGGGAATCCAAGTAGAGTGAATTATTCTTATACTAAACCTAAAGCCCTTCTAACAATTAAGTTTTAAGAAGAGGTCTTTTTTAGTGAAGTACCTTAGTTTCTGGCATACTTTCAATTAAATCAGATAAAAAATCTTAAAGCTCTACTTCCATTTTTCTAATAGCTTCCTCCTTAATTTATTTTTACTGCTCCTCAAATTATTGTTAAAATAAATTGCTTTCTGAATTAGAAATTTAACTATTTAAAGCTATATCCTAAGAATTTGTATTTTCTGATTGTTTAAACCCATCGTTTAATTACTCTTTTTATCCTAGATCTAAGTTTATTTAGTTTTTTATTGATTCTTTTTAATTTTCTTCAACAGAGAAGTTTTGATTTCTAAAGTCAGTCAGATCAACTTAAATCTCTCTAATACCCCCACTCTAAGGTAATTAAGAAATTTCTTTATGTTAATCTTACTCTTAAGAAAAAGAAGATTTGTTAGGCTTAGAAAGTTCTTCTGTTTCTAAATGGCTTTATTCGTTATTATTTAATCCATTTTATTATTATTATGTGTCTAATTATTATTTAGATAAATCATTTTCTGAGTCATTGATTTAATTTGTTAAGTTAATATCCTGAGTATTTGTTTTTTCGAATTATTGA
>JH720014.1:379352-441249 GCA_000231845.2 Tetrahymena malaccensis 436 | reverse complement strand
ATTTCGTTATGTGCTTAACATTGTTAAGATACAGAAGATTCGATAGGCTAAGTAAGCTAGGCTGTTACTATATGGTTTGAGTCATTATTTTTTGATTCTTCTGATTATTAAAATAATTCTAATTATTATTTAGTTAAATTACCTTCTGAATTAGTAGTTTAATTTGTTAAAATGATACTCTGAGTATTTTTATTTTCAGATTATTTAGACGCATCTGCATTTGTTAATTAAACTTTTTATTAAAGATCTAAGTTTATATCGATTTGTTATTATTCTTTTTAATTCTCTTCAACAGAAAAATTTTGATTTGTAATTTAAGGGAGATCTCCTTGAATAACTCTAGTATTTTCATTAATTTCTTTATATTCAGAATGATCTTAAGACACTGAAGATTTGGCAGGTTCAGAAAAATCTACTGTTGCTAAATGACTTTAGTCAAAATTATTTTTTAATTCATTTGATTATTAAATTGCCTCTATCTATAATTTAGATAAATTATCTTCTGAATCAGGTATTTAATTTGTTAAAAGGATTGTCTGAGTGTTTGTATTTTCAGGTTATTTAGACTCATCGTTTAATTAAATTTTTTATTCAAGATTTAAGCCAATTTCGATATTTTATTATTCATTTAATTTCTCTTCAATAGATAAATTTTGATCTCTATTTTCATCAAGGTTTTCTTAAGCGTCTCTGTTAATCTCGTTCTTAGATTATTAACAAGCTTCTTTATGTTCAAAATTTTCTTAAGATACAGAAGATTTGATAGGTTAAGAAAATTCAATTGTTGCTAAATGGCTTAATTCATTATTGATTTATCCATCTAATTACTAAAATGTCTTTAATTATTAACTAGAAAAATTGTCTTCTGAATTAGAGATTTAATTTATAAAATTATCAATCTAAGATTATTTATTAGTTTCTTAATGTTCAGGATGCTCTTAAGATACTGAAGAATCTGTAGGCTAAGAAAATTCTGCTGCTATATTATGATTTTAGAAATTGTTTTTTAATCCTTCTAATTATAAAATTGGCTCTAATTATTACTTGGATAAATCATCTTCTGAATTTTAGATTTAGTTTGTTAAGAGAACATTCTAAATGTTTTCATGCTCACAGCGCTCTTAAGACAGAGGGGATTCTGTAAGCTAAGAAAACTCGGCTGTTACTATATTATTTTAGTCACTATTTTTAAATCCTTATGATTATTAAAATTACTCAGATTATTATTAAGTTACATTATCTTCTGAATTAGTAATTTAATTAGTTAAAAGGATATTCTGAGTATTTTTATTTTCAGGTTATTTAGATGCATCTGTTAATTAAACTTTTTATTCAAATTCTAAGTTAATTTCGTTTGTTTATGATTCATTTTATTACTCTTGAAGAGAAAAATTTTTATCTGTAATTTCAGGAAGGTCTTCTTGAATATCTCTGTCATTTTTAGTTATTTAATAAGTTTCTTTATGTTCACAAGTCTTTGATACTAAAGATTCGTCAGACTAAGAAAATTGGGCTGTTTCTTAATTGTTTTAGCTATTACTTTTTAATTCTTCTGATTATTAAAATGATAGAATATCGTTATTTTAATTTTTTGAATGAATATTAACATCTAATTAATCTGTCTAGATAGTATCTTATAGCGGTAACACTTAATCTACATCTTTTATATTAGTCTCTTAAACTTATTCATTAGTAAGCTCTACCACAATATTAGCTGGATTTTCTTTGATAGATTATTAATTTGTATGTATTATTTCATAATTCTATGAGAATTCTATTTAATTATGATTATTAATTTCTTATTTTATTTATAGATGATCTTTCTATTCATCTTTTAATTCAATTTCAGGAATATCCACTAGGGCCTCTAAATTCTTGTTGTCGTATTAATGTTCCTTTTTTACTTAAAGTGTAAGTTTATCAATTTAACCATAATCTTCAACAAAAAGATTCTTAGAATCTGACGTTTTGGATTCTTCTAATTATTAATCATCTAATTAAAAAGCATCTTAAGACTAATCTTCCAATTTTTTTATACCAGTAATCTTTTATTACTATTAAAGATTATTTTATCTTTCAGAAAAATTCTCATTTGCATAGTTGGTTTCTTTGTTTTTGATTGATTAATCTTAGAAGCAAATATTTGTTATACTTTCACTCTATATAACCTAATCTTTTAAGATATACTTCTATAATTAGGTTGCTATTTCTGCTGCTTCTTTATCAATTATGTTTAATCTTTACTTTAGAATACTAGTCATGTCTACTTGATTATTTGAGCAAATACTTTATAAAATTGAGTCCATTACTTCTTTGATAAGTTACTCACGAGATTTAGCATCATCAATAACACTCACTTAAGGAAGCTAAGATATCATTATCTTAATAGAATTTTAAAAATTTTAGTTGAAAGGTATAAATCCTTCCAAAGTCTAGTTACTTTCTCTTTGATTATCGTCCATATTGAAGAAATATTTTTTATTCCAATTTTTAAAATTTTTGTTATTTTTATTATTAATATTAATTAATATATATAGTTTATAAATTGTGTGGTATTTATACCATGAATAAAAGAGTTTATTTAATGTTTTGTATATATTATATTTATATTTTAATTAAGATAGATATTCTAATAAACATAACAATTATTCTAAAAAAATTTATCTATTCTAATTAAAATTAATATTCTAAAATATCTTTAATATTCTAATAAATAATATACGTATTATCTAAAAAAAATCTAAATTATAATGATCTTATATTCTAATTAAAAAAATTACACCTTTTTATTATTATATAATTTACGTTAATGTAAATAAATATATATAATGTTGATTTATTTTATAAATATATTTGATGATCCTCTCAATCAACCATAAAAATAACAAAAAAACCTGTGCAAGCATGATTTTTAGCTTAATCCCAATTTTAGAGATAAAATGTACCATAACTATATAGTTAACTTTATAAATTTTTAAAGTTAGAAATTAATTTTTCCTTTTTGGATTTAGCAATCTAATAGAAATATCTTCATTTTATAAAATAATTTACACACCCTTATATGAGTTTATCTTATCAAAATTAACTAATTTAAATAAGACTGCTTTTTTAATTTTCTAATTGATTTCTAGACTTTGAAACTCCATCATTAATTATTTGATAAAAAATTAAAGACCAATTTTTCTTTTTAAAAGCTTTTACAACTAATTTAAGTATAAAAACTTTTAACTTAGTTGGATAATCCAAAATTCTATTTAAGACTCTACTAATAGCCTAATAGCAATTAATCAATTATCTTATTACTGATTTATTTGATGATTTGTGGGTATTTATAGTGAACTTATAGTAAGCCATACCTTATATTCAAATATTTGTTAGAATTATCTCTGGAGAATTCGAACAATAAGCTAGAATAGATAATTATTTTTTTGGGTAAATTCATTTATAATTTAGGATAAGTTAATTAATATTTAGATAAATTAATACCCTAAAGAAATTTTAGAAAATAATTATTTATATTATCATATTTTATTTAGGAATTATGTTTTTATTTTAAGTACATACATATATTATATATAAATAAAATAAGAAATATACTTTTTATTTTTAAAAAAATTTTCATTTTCATTTTTCGCCTAAGGCAGCTGCCTTTGCAGCTTCTTTAATTTTATTTCTTTCATGATTAGTTTGGAACCAAGTCTTTTTAGGTTTATTCATAATTTCATCCTTGTGCTTTATTAAGTTTTCAGCCTTTTGTAACTCCATTTCAGCCTTTCTGAGTTATCTTTCAGCTTATTCTTCTTCTAAAACTTTAACAACTTCTCTTTCTACATTTTGTATTTTTTCTTTATACTTTTATAATGTTTCAACAGATAAACTAACTTTTTCCATCATTTTATCTTTATTTTCTTTAAGCATTTTCTTGAGAGTTTTTAGCTCAGGATCAAGACCAATAGTTAAAGATACACCTTCATTACCTGCTCTAGCAGTTCTACCAACTCTATGAATATATCTAGTAACTTCACTAGGTAATTCAAAATTAATAACTGCTTTTAATCCTTAAATATCTAACCCTCTAGAAGCCAAATCAGTAGCCATTAAATATTAGTATTTACCTTCCTTAAAATCACTAAAAGCTTAAATTCTTTAATTTTAAGATAAATCACCATGTAACTCACAGACTTTTAATCCAAAAAGACCAAAAACAATTGCCATTCTATGGGTTTATCTTTTAGTCTTGAAGAATATAATTGTTCTTTCTTTGTAGTACTTAGCAGCTATAGCTAGAAGTGCTGCTTCTCTAAAATCTTCATGTTATATTCTAAGCATTTTTTAAATCAACTTGTCGTTTGTAGCACCATCTGGATTGGCTTAAATTCTATAAAAGGATAAATATTTAAAAATTTTATTAAACATATAAATAATTTACCTAATAGGTTTTCTAAGGGCTATATCGATAAGCTTATTCACTTCACTGTTAAGAGTAGCAGAAAAAAGAAGAGTTTATCTTTCTTTATTACAATTGTCGACTATATTTTAGGCTGCTGCTTCAAAACCAAGATCTAATAACTTGTCTGCTTCATCAAAAACTAATACTTCTAAGTTATCCAAATCAATGGATCTTGAATTTTGTAAATGGTCAATAAGTCTACCAGGTGTAGCAATAATTAATTCAGGATTTCCTCTAAGTTCAGCTTCTTGCTTTTGCATGGCACTTTATCCAATTACTAAGCAAGCTCTAAGTTTTGTATATTTATTTAATTTAGTGAAAACTTCGTAAATTTAGAAAGCTAATTCTCTAGTGGGAGTAACAATCAAAGCCTAGTTTTTATTTTTAAAAATTAATTTTATTAAGAATTAATTTTGAAATCCTTTTTCTTTCATCCATTAGTTAATTAATAAGATTTGGATCAAATCTTTAATAAAATCAGATTTTTGATGAAAAAGACTATGCAAATTTCTGTGCAAATGAAGTTATAGCAAAAATAAAGAAAGTAGGTGTTAAATTTCAAAATTAATAATTTTGATACAAAAATATCAATCTAAATGTATTAATTTGATAATTTATAACTTTAATTATTTCTACATAGAAGTTTATTATCAATATGCACGAGAAAACTCTACTGAAAAATAAAACTAGAAATTACCTTGCTGTAGTTTGTAAAAGGAGATCTGTAGAACTTTTACAGGATAGGAATCAAAAAAGCTGCAGTTTTACCAGAACCTAATTTTATATTAATTTTGATTACGACATGATTTATTTATCTCTTTGCAATTTATAAAATTAATTTTCTTATTTATTTTTATATTTACCTGTTAAAGAACTAGCCAAGAGATCTTTGCCTTACAAAGCAGCAGGAACAGCAAGAGATTGAATGTTGGTAGGGAATTCATATTGCATTTCTTCAACAGCTTTAAGTAAAGGTTTTATTAAGCCTAAATCTTACCATGTTTTCTTTTTCTTCTTGTTGAGCTTTTATTCTTTTAGCTTTTTATTAGAATTTTCTGTAATTTATGTTCCCATATCATCATCCTCGTGTTCACTTTGGTCGTCTAACTTTTCTTTAGCCATTTTTAACACTTTATCATTTGAAGCTTTGTTAGCATTCTTCTTATTTTTATTCTTTTGTTCTATTTCTTCTTCATCAGAATCTTTTTCAATTTCATTTTCTTCATCATCATCACTGTTATCTAAAGTTTCTTTAACTCTTCTTTAACGTCTTTTGACCTTTTATTCAAGAGTGGTCATCTTAGTTTCGTAATCTAGCTTAGTAGCCTCAATAACTTTGGTTATATTTGAGTCTCTTGCCTTAGATTCTCCACCTAATCCTGAGAAGAATCCATTATCAACAGCTTCAAATTCTTCATCAGAATCGCCGCTATCATCATAATTACTCTTGATTTCTTCTTCGATGTTTACCATCAAGTCAGTTTCTTCTTACTAGACCTTTTTAGGTTATTTATTCTAAACCTACTTTTGCTAAGCTTGCTATTTTTTCTGTCCTTTTTTGAACATTTATTTAAGGCTATTTTAATATGTTAAAGGTAGATTCTTAATAATAATAATTTTTTAATTAAATTATCTTTTTTGATTCTTCTATTAATTTCACTCAAATACTGCTACTTTAGGTATTTATTATATATATCAAGCAATATTAATTAGGATTTATTGGTAGGTTAATTAATATTTTAATTTTCATGCTTGTTTATAATATCTAAATTTAGTTGGATTATATTTATATTCACTAAATTTTATATTTGTTACTTAAAATAATAAAATGCTTATTCTATTTAAATTAAGTGTATGAAATAATATTTTATATGCAAAAAAGCATTCAAAAATAAAGGATATTTTGTTTATCATTTAATCATATTATAAGTATTAAAAAATTAAACAACTTATTAAATTTTATTGATCAAAAAAATTCAAAAAATCATTTTTTATTAACCAATAAAATATTTAGGTTTTTTAGTCATAAATCAAAATAAATTAATTATTAAAAATATTTATTTTATTACAAAAAAAATTGATTTGATAATATAAAGTATCATATGACCAACATGATATTTTATGACAACAAATTTAATTGGTTTATTTCAAAATTAATAAATTGCATATTTATTTGGAAATAATGAATGTAAAACCTTAAATCTATCTAACAAAAAATATAAGTTCATTAAATATTTTATTAAAAGTAAGTAATTAAATTAAAAAAAAAGAAAATTAAAATATTTTAAATTTAATAAAATGCATAATTATTAAAGAATTAAATGTTAAAAAATAGAAATATTAAGAAATTAAAATAAAAAATAAAATGAAAAGAAAGAAAATGGAAGGGTTTTCATCTGGAAAACTCAACCTCATCAGAAAATGAAAAATGTGAATGAGTGTTGGATGGCTTTCCAGGTCGCTTACAAGAATGACTACACTGGTACAAAATACTCTTTCTAACGAATAGTAAAATTTAAATTTTCATTTTTTAAAAAATCTAAAGGTAATTCAACAGCATGACCTTTAATATCATCTTTTAATTCAAAATAATTTTCTGTTTTTCTTTCTTTCTACCATGGCTCTAGTTAATTTAAATAAGTGACTTAATCATCTGGATAGCATCTAAAGACTTCTCTGTATATTTCTGTATTTTTCTTGATTATAAAATTAATGTTATAAAAAGCTTCATTAAAAAATATCTACTTTAGCTCTCTCTGATATTAAACTTAGTAGTTAAGGATTTAAGGGATCTTCAGCTTACTATTCTGTCAATCCAAAATGTTCTTAGTAGAGAGACATTCTAAAAGTATGAGCAAATTAATTTAGCATAACATGTTTACCATTTAGTCTACAGCTAACCTTTTTAGTATCTTCTACAATCATCTAGAGTGAAAAAATATAGATTAGTTTATCAAATTTTCAATATATTAAAATAAAAAATGTCTTCATCTTAAAAAAATAAAGCTTAAAAATAAAAATGCTAGAAAAGTAAAAAAATAAATGAATAAAAATAATCTAATGAATGAAAATACTGCAATTTCTGAATCTCTAGTTCCACACATAGATCTATCATTAATATTAGCACTACCTATGATTACGAATCTATCATCTACAATCATAAGTTTAGAATGGACGTAAATAATCTCAGAATATGGCTTTTAATGTCAAATTATAATTTAAATTAAGAATTTTATTTTATTTTTTACTGTATTATTTAGCAACCCATGATTTCTAAGACCAAAGAATTTTATATACTTGAATGGATCTTTAACATGCTATTTTAGAACTTCGTATATTGATCCACCTCCTCTACTAATAGTAAAGTACTCCCAGTGAAGTTAGCATTTCATTACAGCTGCATTCGAGTCATTTACTTCTCCAGCAAAGCCCTAAATTTTTTATTTTCAATTTTTAATAATCATTATTTTTTTAAAATATAAACCTAAATTATTTCATAAAATTTAAATGCTAATAAGTAAAAAGATTATAGCAATTTAAAAAGTGTCAAAAATATTATTTTCATATTATAAAGCAAATAAAAATCTTATCAAAAAAGAAAACAAAAATATGTTTTTAAGATAAATCTAAACTTAATTTTTAAGAAAAGAAATATTTTAGTCAATTAAGTATGCTAAATAATTTTTGAAAACTCTTTTTGTTAACTTTGATGTTTGAAATTTTTAATTTTGCTAATTTCTAATTAAAACAAAAAACTATTTAAAAGCTAAAATTTGCTTCGTTTACAAAGGAGAACTGTTAGATACTATTAAGATATTCTGATGAGTTTATTGATTTTTGAATTTTAATTTTGATGAATCCAAAAATAGTATTTATAATTAAATTTTATCTAAATTTTTACTACTTTGAAAGCTAAAATTTTGTTTGTTTAATTTATCATTTTTAAAATAAATTTAAATTTGTTTAAAATTAAATAAGTATTAAACTTTTAAAAAATACTGAAAGTATATGGTAAAATAAAAAATTTAATTTACTGGTAGCAGAGGCATAACAACACATACGAAAAAATCTTCTCCTTTTTTGTCAGCTAGCAAAATTCTATCAATTAAAGCTTATGCAATTTAATTTTTAACAACACTTCCTGCAGTACATGAGATAAAGAATTAATTTTCAATATAAATAAAGCTTTAAGATTAAGCTATCAATTATATATATGCTATTTGTATACTTAATTCTGTGTGATCTGGCTTTAGTCCTAGACTCCAGCTAGAACCGCTTCTTAACATTTGGCATTTACAGCTACCAGACTGATTATATCTTACAAAATTTAAGTTAATTTTACTCTTCTCTATCTGTTCTGCTTCAAACTTTATTTATTAAAATTAATTTTTTTTATAATCTTTAATCTATTGTAAAAGTTACTGTGCTAGTAGTTTAAGATTGTAAAGATGCAGGTTTTTTATCAAGCATTAATTTTTCTTAAACTTTAGTTTTCCAAAGGCTAGGCTTTTTAACAACTCCAGTATTGACTACAGAATTATTATTTGGATTGGCGACATTTACATTATTAGTTGGATTATTGTATGAAGGAGGTAAAGCCTAGTCGATTATTTCAGAGACTTTAATCTATTTAAAGAATTAAACATAAATATTTGAATTAGTAAAGAGTTAAAAAAATATTACATTTTAATCATCTTCATTAAATTGGAAGAAGTTGATATCTTCCTCTTTATCAATTAAATTATCTATTTTCTCTATTAAGTTTATGCCAATTGTTATCACTTTTTAAGAATTACTATCAGCTCTCTTTTCTCTTCTCTAAAAAATCTTTTTTAATGTCTTTGACTCTTTCTTTTTTAGCTGTACTGCTTATTATTCCAGTGGCTCTAACTCGTTTTGAATTTCTTAATTTTTAAATTTACTACAGTTTGGCATTTTATTATTATATCTGTTAATAGGATTAATATTTTCTCCCTCAAAAAATTCTTCGATTCCTTCCATTTATTCTATAGAAACACCTACAATAAATAAAATAATAATAAAATTATTATTTTTTCTTCAACAATAATGTAGTTTTTAATAAATTAGTAAATAATCTAATGCATATTTCTTTAATAAATTAATTTTAAAGAATTAATTTATTTTTATATTTAACAAATTAGGGTTTTGATAAATAATATATTATGGTAGGTTTCTTTGAATTAAGTTAAATTTATATTGATTTTATTGTTTTATAAAGAGTAATAAAGTATTTTTTTAAATTTATTGATAAAAATAATAGATTGATATTTAAATTTATTTACTTTCTGGTACAGTATTTAGCTTCAAGAAGTCATTTCGTTATTATTGAGCTCTGCTATTTTGTATTTCACTATCTACTTCTGACATTTCTTCAATCATGAATGCAATATTTGTTTATGTTCTTTTAATTTTTTGCATTTTTTATTCAAACATGTCAGTTTGATCAATAATAATTTCTGATTCTTTGATTGAATTTCTTTTATCTCTAGGATTTTAGATAATCTTTCCTTAATTAGTAATTTTGGTATTTTCGATAATAGCACCTTACTTTTAATTGTTATCAACCATGTTTATATTTTTGTCTGGTTAAATTAGTTAATGCTGCTCTTAGTCTTAATTGTCATAATTTTCCAAATTTTTATCGCTTGGAATTTTTTTGAGCTCTGCTAAATATTACATAAATCTACGTTATCCTGGTTAACCTTTCATTGTTTCATTTTGCATTTATTAATTGTTTAGTTTATCATTGGAATCTAAAATATTTAATTTATTTTTCATTTTTTTTGTGAATGTGCTTAAAACACCTTATAATTTATTTTTCATTTTTGATAACTGTGGTTTTTTATTTTTCTAATCCTCCTCTTATTGTTTATACTTCTTAGGAATAATCTAAGCAATATTTTTCTAGTCTTTAGAGTAAATATCTACCTTTATAAATTAATTAGTTTAAAATTAATATTAAAAATCCTTTTATTTACAATTTAAATAAAATATTTTGTCTACCTTGCAAAAATTCCAATATTGTATAAAGTGACGAACCATGTCTTTAACAGGTTCTCCTACAACCTTCATAGCAACATCATGCCATGGCATTCTAATTTGTTTCTATCTGTCAATATTGCTGACTGTATGGTTTTTTACATTTTCAAAGTCCTTAAAACGGGCATTAGAATAATCAATTCCTTTTAAAAATAAAGTTAGAATTGAAAGAAGCAATTAATCCAAATTTACCTGGGAAAAATACAGTTTATTCAGTTTCTTATGATACAGGTAAATCACATAAATGATGATTCTGAGTATCAAATCTTCCATAGCATAAATCTAAACCTCCTAAGTAGCCTATTTATTGATCTATAATAACCATTTTTTCATGATGGGACCACAAAAAAGGCAGAATATAATCAGGATGTCTCATAATTACTATGTTATTGCTTAATGATTTCAAGTGCTATTTAGTATGGGCAGAATCTAATGTCAGAGCTATTGTTGGTTCTTTGTACAATATGATCATAATATTAACTCCTTTTTCTCCTAAACTTTGTAAAACTCTATCTAGTCTGCTTTCTTGATTAGTTACCTTGTTTAAATATGAGAATAATTATCATTTTATATATAAGATTATGTTTTTATTTTAAATATTCTTTTCTATTAAAAAATTACTTCTCCAACAGGTCTCAATAAATAATTTTCAGGAGAAAGCCACCAATCTGTAATATAAACACTAGATTTTGCATTCTTTAAATCGTAATAAAGATCTTTGAAATAATCCTAAAATTCAAAAAAATAAGTATGCAATTTAAATAATTGTTAAAGTTATAACTTCTATATTAAAATTACATATCCATCTACAAACCACTTGCATTCGGCATCTTTTCTTTCTGGTGCAAAAGAATCAAACCTATGAATTTCTATATATGGAGAGAGCGAAATTGCTTCTTTACAAGCAGCCAACACATCATAAAAATGAAACTAAGAATAACATTCTAATCTAACTTTTCTTGTAGATGTATTAATAACTATGCCCTATTCTTTTCCAGTTTAGAATTTACCATATTCCATGTTAAAATTTTGATCAAACAATAATATTTCTCTAATATTGCTGTTTTACCCTCTATTTGCTATTTAAATTAATGTAAAGAGTTAGCAAATATGTTAATTTAAAAATATTTTTGTAATGAATAAGTGATGTCTAAAACAAAGCAACTAATTTTTACATTTTGAATACATTAATCCTTCAGACGTAATGGCCAAGTATCTAACTGACCAAGTATGACAGCAGCCTCTGCACTGCTTTTTGAATCTTCCACCACTCCTCTTTTTTATAAAAGTCTCCTTTACTTTTACTACACCTTAATGGAAATTGCTCGATATTTCAAAAAACTACCAAAAGGTGTCTGTATCTACTATTTTAGCATTTTGACATAAGATTTAAAGATACTCTCCTATCTTATTATTTTAGTAATTATAAAGTAAAAAAAATTTTAATAGGTTTTTAAAAAATGTAAGTAGATAATTTAAATATCCTTGATAAATTGAATATTAATTTGTTTATTTATTGATTTATCTCTTTTAAGAGATGTATATATGTAGCTTTATTTTGAGATAAACATAGTAAAGAAAGAACAACCAACATTAAAATATCATATAATCAAATAATAAATCACCTTTAAAAATACTGATTTGTCAAATAAATTTTTAGGGTCCTTCTAAAAAGGAAATTGAGGCAAGCTGAGATTAAGCTTTTTAGAGTTATTTTCCTATATTAGCTTTTTTATTTTAAAAATTATTTGTAAATTATTTTTCAGACAGGCATTTAATTGTTAGTTTTATTTACATTTTTATCTAAGTTTTTAAAATCTTGGTATATTCTCCTTAACCTGTAGGTTTATTCTCCCAAACCTTTTAAACTATATACGCTTACTTCTATAAAGAAAACTGCCTCATTTAAAAAACTCTTATTTAACTTTTCTTTGAGAAGCTAAAGCTATAATTACTATATAAAATATTCCATTCTTTAAATCTTCAAACATTTAACGTTGACAGCTCTTTCTCTTTATTCGTCTCCTACTACGCTTTTTATATTCTAATGAGGAACAGAAGAATGCTCTGTGAATAGAATTTCATTTTGCTTGATTGCAGTTTCTGTTTTTACTAAATTAGATATTTCTACTCCTTTAAAATTGGATTGTTTTCTGTTTGCTGCTATTTTTTTATTTGGTGAAAAGTTAGATTCTTGCTTAGTCTTGTCAAAATTTCTATTTTAAGCTGAATTTTAATCATTTTGAAAGTTTTATCCATTTTATTCAGGAAGAACGATGCTAAATTATTAGCTTTACTTATCTTCCATGTTTTATACCTTAGGGTTTTGCTTATTTTTGAATGCTTAATAATGTCTATGAGATATCTGTTTTAAGTTAATTTAAATAGAGCTTTAATAATTGATTGATTAATTAATTTATTAATAAAATTTCTTAATAGATTTTTTGGCTTTATTTTATTGGTATGATATTTCCTAATTGAGAAACAATATACAAATCCTTAATATTTTTTATCTTTAATCAAAAATCTTATTAAAGACATGCATAGAAAAATACTAAAATGCTTCCAAAATAACTGCCATTCATTTTATTTCATTCATTCATTAATTGATTTTCTTAACTTCTTTTGACTTGGTTTATTCATAAAGAAACATTACTCCTTTAAGCTTATATTATTAACTATTAATTGAGTTATTAATCACTCATATATAGTCAGTTTTTATATTTAAAATGTTCATGCTTCAACTTATAAATAAAATATCTTCTTAAACAGTTTATTGTATTTTCAAATCATACATTCCAAATAATATTTTTCAAAAATTATTTATTTGAATCTTTAATGAAGATTTAGTAAAATAACAAAATTATTTCTTAATAAAATAAGCAACTGATTTCTAATTAATATAACATTTTAATAAAATTATTTTGTTGTTATTTTTATGGTAATTATTGGGTAAGAGTATTAAAAAAATTTATTTAAAAGTAAAAATTCTTATTAATTATTGAATAAGCCTAATAAGAAGTTTTGAAATTTGTTTATTATAGATATTAAATGTTTAGCTGACTTATTAATTTGAAAACTTGTTTAAAAAAATTACTATAATAATTGTATTAATTTAGGTAGATTTAATAATAAAATTGCAATATTTTTTGATTTTTTGGAAGAAAGTAGTTATATTATATCTTATTTATAAATTTATGAATAGAAAATCAGTCAGTCAACTCTATTAATTTATTTATATATATATATATTTTTTTTAGTATTTTTAAAATTAAGTTTTGAAACAAAGGAAATTTAAAAATTAATAGATATGGCTTCAATTGCTAAAGTAAATTGATATTTAAGATAATAAATATTCATTTTACTAATAATTTTCAAAGGGTAAAGATAACAAAGCAAAGGGTAATAAAAAGTTAAAGAGTAAGGAGGCTTTTAGATAGGAATTGACAGAAAAATAAAAAAAAGATATTAAAGAAGCATTTGATTTGTTTGATGTTGATGGTTCAGGTAGAATGACTTATTACTAATTAACTGCAACAATAATAATTTTAAATATAAAACTAACAGGTACAATAGATATTAAGGAATTGAATGTCGCATTAAGAGCTTTAGGATTCGAGCCTAAAAAGGATGAAATTAAAAAACTTGTTTCCGATTTGAATAGTGAATAGAAGGAAAAAGAAAATTAAAATACTATTGATTATACAGAATTTCTTTAAATTATGACAGCTAAAATGGTAAATAAATATTTTAAGCATATTCTTTTACAAGTATTAATTAAATTTAGAATGAAAAAGAATCAGATGCGGAAATAGAGAGAGCCTTTAATTTGTTTGCAAAAAATAACTCAACAGCAATTACTTTTGATAATCTAAAAGAAATTGCTATGGAATTAGGAGAAACAATGAGTGATGATGAATTAAAACTGATGATTTTAGAAGCAAATAAATCAACAAAGTAAAATAAATTGCATTTAAATGAAACGATCATTTATTTATATAATATTTTATTTAAAATAAAGAGAAGGAGTAGTAACAAGAGATCAGTTCCAAGAAGTTTTAACAAGAGCCACAAATATTTGAAACGAAAGACCTTTATTTAAGCTTATAAAGATTAATTTATAATAAAAACCAACTTTTCTATATTTCTATATACATTATATCTTAACAACTAAAATGTATTTTTTTAAATTTTTAAAAAAATAAAACTTCTTTCAAACTCTATTTTACTTGAACTAATAAAAATATTTTATTCAAAGAAATACTTTTCATATTATTTTTTGAATCCCTTAAAGTGTTTTTCTAAAATCATCATTAAATTTAAAATAATTTATGAGAAAAAATTGGCATTTTGTTATTTTACAACCTAAAACTTTAATAGTTGAAAATTGTTATTTGCTTTAATGTTTATTTAAAATATATTCTTTTTCAACAAATTTTAAATAAATCATAAAATTTTCAATATAATATTAAATCATTTTAATAAATATTAGCTTTAAATATTATTAAATATTTGCTTATTATATTTAGTTTAAAAATTGCTTTGTTTTCTCAAAAATATCTATAAAAAATAACTTATATTATCAATCTTATTAAACTAAAGCTTAAATTAATAACTATATTTAATAAGTAATTTATTAGTTATTTCTATTTTAAAAAAAAGACATTTTTAATCATAAAATGATAGAATGATAAGGAAATATAAAAAATATAGTTTAAAAAATGAATTAATCTTGGAATTTAATAATGAATTTGAAAAAAAGATTAAATATATTTTAAGTGTTTAAGTCGATTTATAAATATTATGAAAAATGTAGCAACTTTTTACATAAATAAAATTTATTCATAATAATTTTTTTCATTGAATTTTTTATTTTTTATCCTTTAAATTCTTCTATCATTAGCTGCTCTTCATACTTAAAGACATTTTTCCCCAACCGAAATTCCAAGAACTTGGTTATCCTTAATGTCTATCCTAATCGTTTTTCTTCCAAATGAACACAGGCTATTCTTAATGAGAAGGACCTATTAATGAAGTTAATATTTAACAAACCATAAATAAATTAAAAAAGTTAATTTTACCACTGATAGCTTCAACTTCGAAATTCTTTAGAAGATCTATGTTAACTACCTTGACATCTACTTCTCCAAAATTAGACCCTCCATCTATATCACCACGAGCACCCAAAGCAGCAACTATTAAAGTTTTAATAAAATATTATTTAATTTTGGGCTTATTTTTTATTTTTTTACCTGAAGACTAATATGTGGGCTCATTATCTACTGGCTGTTTTTTGTAAGAGTTATGGAGCATTAACCATTTTACTTTATCGATTGATTAAGTTTTTGATTGGAAATGTTAGAATATTTAGTTTCTTGGATCTTATTCAAGACTAAAAAGTTCATTATATGACTCTAGTTCTGTATAACCCAAGAAATCTCTTATTACTTTGTTATGTGGATTATTGAAAGATGAAAAATATGTATTGTCCTATATATTTGTTTTTTAACAAATTAATTTTAATTAAAGTCTAATAAAGTTACAATTAATTCTTAAGTTTTGTCTTCAATTATTTGCTTCTAGTATGAAGATGATAACACAATAAAAGTGTTGTTAGGAATTTCTTTTCCTTTTTGAAGTTTTGAATAATCAAGAATCATCCATTCTGATGAATACATTTTTACTGCTCCATATTATGACATGTATTCTGCCCATTATATCTGAATTTTATAAATGAATGTAAGAAAAGATTATAAACACTTTCAAATTTAATTACTCCAGATTAAGAAAGACTCATAGCTGTCTAGACTCTAATAAAATCAGGAATATCAACATCAGAAGCCTTTAAAGAAGACACGGTATCACTATCTTAAGATTAAATAGATGTTTCAGTCACTAAAAATTTTCCTTCTTTAACAATAAAGTCATCAGTAGAAGTGATTGCTCCTTTATTTTTACATTGTTATAATTTAATAATGTTGTTTATTGATAAAAGTCTGAGAATCTAATGAATTAATTTTCATTTAAGAAGTTAATTACTAAATTATAATTTTTTTTCAATAATGAAATAGATCTTATTTATTACCTGGGTAACTTGACATTTAAATCCAAGAATGTGCAGTATTTAAATTAGGCAATCTGTAAAATTTGTAGATTCTATTCATAGATGAGTAAGGCTCCCATGTTGAATGAGAACCAAACACATCTTTTAGAATTTTAGCACCGTTTTCATTTTCTGTTGTGAGGATTTTAAAGAAAGCAGAACATCTAGAAAACATGGCATTTTTTGCCCATTCAGAAAGTTTGTTTTTTCTTTTATGATTAATGTGTCTTCTAAGTCTGGCGTTTTGATGAATTAGTATCTACTGTTGGTTAACTCCTAACTCTTAACTGCCTGAAGCGATTAATTAATCTATTTCATCTGCTTATCCGTCAATGTTTGGCAAAGAAATCTACCAGAGTTCAAGTTTAGAGTCTTCATTAGTTTCTAAAGCATTATATCCATTTTTGAGACCAACTAATTAGATCAAAAACAATTTAGCCTTGTTTTCATTAAATATAATGCATTAAATTAACAATAATTAAATTAATTTAAGATAGAATTACTGTATTCCAATATTATTCGGTCTTTTAAGGAGGATTATTTGCTTTAGATAGCAGGTTGTTGTATACATTTGTGAAGAAAGCTTTATATTATTCTTTACTTGACCCTCTTTAGGATGAGATATTAAATAAAAAGTCAGTTATGGCTTGCTTAGATGCTAAGCCTTCTAAGAATCCAGCGCATTGCATTTACTCTTCTGGACTAAATGACTCATTAGTATCTAAAAATATTACATCCCATCTTGATATTTATTGTTGAATTTTTAGTAAAGTAAATCAATCAAAAATGATAATGATAAATTTTTACCCTGTTTCGTTCAGAGTTTTTTGATACTCAATGCTTGCGCAGACTTACCTGTTTGTATGAACTGATAATTTGTTATCATCATTTTATTGTATTGAGAAACTATCTCCTTTTTTAATAGCCACAAGCTTAACAGTTTATGATTAAAGATAATTCTAGCTTAGGCTTTTAGTGTCGAATTGAATCGATTAATCTTCTAATTATTTAACTTAGCACAAGGCAAGCGAAGCAAAGCAGACTAAGATAAAAATCTGTTTCGAATTCATGATTTTAGAAGATATTTCTAAAAAATTATTTGATTATTTGATTCCTATTGATATAATTTTTTATATTAAAATAGCCTTTAGTGCTTGAATAGTATTACTAATTTTCTAAAACGATACAAAATGAAAATAGATAAAACGTATCAATCAAATAATTAAGAAATTTACTTGAATTTTTTACAGAAAATCTACTATTTTGTTCAAATTTTCATTAAAATTATTTATAAAATAAAATATAGTGTATAGGAGATTTTCTATTTTTTTAGCAACTTACTTTTTAACTTTTAAAAAAATCTTTGACTAAAATTTAAGCATCTTAGAACGAAATTTACACATCAAAATGCTATTTTTGTATTTCGAAACTATTTTAAAAATTAAAGAAACTAATTCTGATAAAAGAAAAATGAAAATGATACATCAGCTTTAGTTAAATAAATTAAACTAAAATTATGAAAAGCCATTTTTATTAACTAAACAGGAAAATAAAAATATAACAATTAAATAAATAAATAGTAAAATGTAATTAAGATGTAAATTTGTGTATTTCATATTATTTCCATACCTTTTAATGTCTAAAAATTTTTTAAAAATACAGCTGAATAGATATTGGAACAATTATTTTATTTTAAATAATTAAAACTGTTTTTTTTTTAACTTTTTTTACTTAATTAATGAAAAACTATTTTTATCTCAAATAAGTATTCTATCTTAAATCAAGAAAAAATAGCAGTAGAACGAAATTAAGATAAAACTTAATAAATAAAAATGTTAAATATTTTATGCATAGCTACGATACTTTTTAAAATATAAGCAAGGTATCTAGCAATTCAAAAAAAATAATTTAGTAATTAATTAAAAAATATTTTCACCTTAATAAATTTTAATTGAGATAATGAATAAAATGAATATTAGAATGCAATTAAATATCTATTAAGAATAGAAATTTAATATATATTTAATACATCTTTCTTTACTAGACTTTTTATATTCTAAGCAAGTTATAAAAATAAAGAGCTTAACAAAAATTGAAACAATTAATTTTATAGAGATTTTAAAATTTTATAAATTATATTATTATAATTTTTTACATAAAATTAAAAAATTATTTTATCTAAGAAATCCATTAAAAATCATAAAAATATTTGTATTTATTTTTAATAGCTTTGGTTTACTGTAGGATAATTAATGCTTGTTTATTTGTATATATATTTTTTTTATCGTCTAAATACTTAGTCATCTATATCATTACTTATAATTTCTATTGACAGTAATTTGATTTAACATTTAAATAATAGCTGTAGCTATCTATATTAATTATTTTTTTTTGCAAATAATTTTTGTTTTTTATATCAATATTTTATATTCAATATTCTTTCATATCGTAGACCACTATCCAAATGTTGTAGTTAGCTCCTGCTCAGTAGCATATTATAGCTCATAGAAAATAGGTCCATAGTCACACTTAACAATGATGTATATCCCTATAAGTGAAGCAAAAAACGAAATAGGTATCCAGAAAAAGAGTAAATAGAAATGAACTAAGACAGAAAATCTGCCACAATTATCATCATATCCAATTAGCATAAAAAATGAAAAAACTAAAACCACAACAGAAAAGCAAAAATCTGAATGATTTATTAGCTTTTAAAAACGATAGGGTATGTAATCTTACATTTCAAATAACTTAGCCATAACTCCTGCTGTAAAAATATTAGTAATTGATCCAAATAGCATAATTATAGCCAATCCTATCACCCAACTGATTTGATGCTAGCATTGCTATTCAAAATCTTAAAATTCTGATTAATCATTTTAGAATTTTAAGGTTAAATCTAATAAATTAATGCCTAAATAACCATATGCTGCTCCCCTAACTAAGCTTATTGAGCAAGCATAATTAACTTTGAGAGGAAACATATTTTTATCAATTATATAAATTGAAATATATTTCGCTTTTTTTTTTCTTAATATGCCTAATAAATTCTACACTACTTTTCATTTAATTTACTTAAAAAATATTTCTTAAAATACCATAGAATTTATTAAATAAGCCTTCAAAGCTTCCTTCGTCCTTCCATTCTATTACAAAAAAATCTAAAGTTTGTATTTCTTAAGCTTGAAATACAAACATCATTTAAAATTATTTCCTTTCCAACATCAATCAACTCATATTCCTTTATCATTTATATACTTTTAGCCAAAAATGGCAAATCATAAAGAAATAATTTTGGTATACAAACACGATACATATTATTTACTAAATTACTTATTTGTTAAAGATTTAAATTAAATTATTACAAATTTAAATATTTGTTTTAGTATTAAGAAACACTTGTAAAAATCTTACAAAAAAATCAATAAAATATATTTTTACAAAGAAAAAATTTAATTGCAATAATTTAAAAATAAAAATTTGCATAAAATAAATATACAAATAGACATTACAGGTATTTTTCTTTATATTTTAATGATTTGGAAATAATTTTAGAATGTGAATAATTTTAATATTCATTAAAACAGTAAAATTATCAATAAATAATTTAATATTTTTTAATTGTTAATTGAATAAATATTTGATATGATCTTTGTATTTAATAAAATATCTTTCTAAACACATTTTACTTAAAGAAAACCAAAAATAAATGTGAATTTTCAAGAATTCAAATGAATATTTGATATTTCTTTCTTCATTACTGACCTTATTGATGGAATAAAATCTATTATTTATTTATTTAAATTTTATTAAAAAAAGCATAATTAATTATCTTAAAAGATACTTCTTTCAGTTAAGTTTTTAAAGAAATTTTATTGATTTAATTACTACAAATCGCTTTGCAGTCCTTCCATCTCATTGCTTATTTTATAAATTGATCTTGCTATTTCCATATCTATCCTCCCATCATCTCCTTGCTGTTACATTTTAAAAAAGAAAATAATATGAATATTTTTAGTTAAAATATTATAGTTATAATTGTTGCATGTTTTTTAAATAACTAATTAAATACCAGCTTGCTTTTGATATTGATACCTGTATATTACTAATTTTAGAGTATGTTAGTTTCCACTTAATATTCATCACCTAAATTAAAATGAAATATTTTAAATTATAAATAAGCTAACTATTAATTATACTTTCTTTTGGCTATTTTATAGAAAGTACATATATCTTATCCTTAGGATTAGTCTTAGAATCAGCTGAAGGTTTAAGAAATACGTATGGTTTAGAATTCTTTTTCATATTAAAACAAATCTTTAAAATAAGTTTTCAAAATTGATTGAATTTACATTATTTAGACCAGCAGCTTTGTACAATCCAATAGGAATCATTTTGTGCACAGAAATAAATACATCAAAAATTTACTAAATAGATGAAAATATAAATGAGTTTATATGTGCTTAAGTAAAATAAAAATTACTCCAAATGTATAGCTTTCATATTATAAAGGTATATTTATAAGAAATATATTAGCAGACTGTAATCTTAAATTGTTGTATATTTTTTTAAACTTTGGGTTGTGAGTCGCTCCTCCCATAATTAACTAATCCAATATGTTAATAATAAATGGATTGTAATATGCTTAACATATTAAGGTATCAAGCATAGTTGAGATATAAATTTCCCCTGAAGCAAATGGCTCACTGGCTAAATATCCAATTTACTTTACATATGAATTTTTTGTTTAGCTAATAAAGGAAATTGCAGTCAGTTATGCCAGTTCAGTAATTATTTAAATATTTGGATTCATATATTTTACAGTTTTATATATAAATATTGTATCTGCATCTACCATTCTATTTAATAATAGATTTCAAATTTATAAATATTTTAATAAAAATTTTAAAAAATTTATTTTTTATTCAAAGAAAAGTAAATTTAACTGAATGTATATTTTATGATAAGTTTTATTGAAAAAAATATGATTATTTTTAGTATTAATTTAAGAAATATATTTAATTACCCTGAATTATCAATTTATTTTTCTCTTGGCTTAGAAAGAATGACTAGAGCGAGAGCTTTCTTAACGCATGCTCTCTCCAAGTCTTCTTATTTTAAAGGTGATCCTAACATAAAATATACTTTAGGAAATGTGTTAATTTAATTCCACAGCTCTGAGGGTATTGTTTCATTATTTATTATAACTATAGGGTGGATTGTTTTTAAGGACCTTGCTCTAAGGGGCATAAGTAAATATTTCATTCCTGAAACAATACCACACACTATGTAATGATTTTCGAATCTCTTTTCTGAGTATTGAGTCAGTTGCAAATTTTAGATTCCAACTTTATTCTGATAAAAGGCCTTTATTGAGTTTTTTAAATTAATATTTTTGTATTGGAAAATATTTAAATACAAAAAATAATTTACACTGTATTTTTAACTCTTTTCATTTGTTATTAGATCTTTAAGATTGCTAGTTCCAGGCATTTATTTTGGGACAGCTGGATAGTTATGATCTAAAATATTTTTATTGTTTTAAAATAAATTTAAACACCAATTTATTTAGATTTTAAATAAATACTTCTTGGGATACTTGATTCAATTTTAACTTTTTAAATATCTTTATTATTTGGCTACTGAGAAGCAATAACATAGCCATAATACTCAATATCCTAAATCAGGTAATCAGCGGGATTAATAAATAGTTTAGTTTCGTTAAGAACTTTTACTTCGAGAGCAAATAAAATGATTCCAAGTTACTAAATATAATAAATATTAAGCTAGATTTTTCATGCTAAAAAATTTTACCCTAAATATGTGCTAAGATACAACATTGAAATTGTAGCCAGAGAAAATTTTAGGGTTCAAACAAATTCTGTAAATTTCATTTTACATGCCTTAAATATAATCATTTATCCAGCTATCTTCATCTCTCTTATCAACTACACTAGTATCTGGTTTGTCAGATGCTATCAGAAAGCTTATTATAGTATTTATGCCAGGGCATAAACAAGTTTTAGCAAGAAGGTATAACTTCAACTCATCAACACAAATAACCTTTATTTTATTAAAAACGAACATTTTTTAAATTTATCAGTTTCCAATAAACATGAAATTTTAACATGCTTTATAAATGTGCAAATACTTCTTCCATAAAATACTAATAATTTATTCTCACTTTAAACTTTAGAACTAATTAAAGACAAAATTGATTGATTTATTGAATGAATAGCTTGTTTTTATGAAGTAAAGCTAGAAATTAATTGGTTTGTTTATATTAGAAGTTGTTTAAATACTTTGGTAATTAAATAAATAAATACCTGATCTATATAGCCATAGTCGATTGATTAGTAGTAAATATCTTTGATTTGTGGTTTTAGAAGCTACAAACAAACTCTAATATCACTTTTAGTGATGTTTTGGACATATTATTTAACTGCCAAAGTATACATTATATTTCTATGGTCTTCTGAATCATGATCATTAGTCATTTTATCAGCTAAAATAATAACACATTATGCTTATTCTACTTGGGCTCTTCTTAGATCCTCTTTATTGAGGGGATTTCCATAAAGATAAGTTAATTAATTTTATAAATTATTCTTTTGCAAAAGTTTCAACATTTCATCGCTAGGATGTTAGTTTTTCATGATTACAGAAGGTATTTCAGAAATTCCATGGTCTTAATGGTATAATTCCTATAGAAAAGTCTATAAAATAAATATAAATTTGACTTGTTTCTTCAAAAGTATTAAATGAATTTATTTACTTTGTAACCTTCAACCTAAGCATTACCTAGGATAATGATGTGGTTAATGCTGGAACCTCTATTAATAAATTTGACAGTTTTATATTTACTTGTTTGCCTAATAGACTTTGTTAGTGAATCAACTTAAGCTGGTATAAGAGATAGAAGAATTAAGATAGAAACAATAACAATCATCCTACCTAATCTTGTTTGAGGAACTATATCACCATACCCAACTGTTGTGATTGTGACTACCATGAAGTACAAGAAATCATGAAAGCTTTGACCTAAAAAGATAATACATAATAAGTTTTTTAATTAAATATGAATTGTTGGTTTACTTTAATCCTGTTCAACAACTATTAAAAAGCTGCTTGCCTCTACCATAACACTCAGCAGAGTAAATAAAATCTTAAACATATTTTTAGAAACTTCAGTTGCTCTCCTAGAAAAGACACTTTCCATCTGATTGCAAAAAATATATAAATAATTTCATCAGATATAACAATAAATAAATAAATAATATTTTATTTACTCTATTTATTTATAAAAACATTAGTGCTCTGGTTACAAAGGCATACTTTAGATTATATTAAGATTAGGTTTAATTAATTTGATTTTTTGATAGAATAAATAATACTTTATTTTATGGAATGAGGCCTACTCTGACAAGTAGAGATGGAAGAATGCTGACATATTCCAAAATGGATAAGTATTAAAAAAAAAAAAAAAGCTATTATTTTTAGGTTATTAAAATTAAAATTTTAAATTCTGAATAATATATATGAATTCAATTTACTCTGTTTTCAGATATGTAGAAGTTGATCAAAAAATCTAATAAAAAGAAAATATCCATAATAATTTCTAAAATCACAATAGTATGGTTTGTTTAATAATTAGAAGATGTAATATCAGAAGACGGCCAGCTATATGTGTCAACTGCATGATTAATCACATAAAATAAAGACAAAAATGACTTCAGAACTAATAAAAGGTCTCCAAATCCTGTTACACTTAAATACCTGTGATAATTAAAATTAATTTTTCATCAATGTTATTTATTGAAAGAGTAAATTTATTTTTATTGTGAAATCTAAAGGAATAGTTTAAGGAAAAAATAAAATTTTACTTGGCTAGCTTGATAGGTAAGGAGATTTTGGCCTCTTCAGTCTTTTTATACTATATTTCGTCTTCTTTTTCTATCTATCTGATTAGTTAATATTATTCCTAATTGAATATTATTTGATGATTAATGATCTAAATTTAATTTTAAATTATTTTAATACTATGTTATTAAATATTTTCTTTGTTCCTTTATAAATCATCTATTTAAGTCACTGTTTGCTCCCCTTATTAATCGCTGGAGATTTATTATTTATATATATTATATATTGTAACTTTATAAATACTTTAAGAAATAGTGCTTCAATTCTTTTGAAATTTTTTTAGATTCGTTTGCATCTAATTTCTTTAGTTTCTATTTCAAAAATAAATTAAGAGAAATTTATCAAAATATCAATTAAACTAAATAAATAGATATAGATGTACCTACATGTATTTTCTCCAAAATACTTCTACAAATTGCTTTAGTTTCAATTATTTGTTTATACTTAATAATAAGCACAAAATTTTCCAATAATAACAAACAAAAATATATTTTTTTTGAGTAATTTTACACAAAAAATAATTTAAAATATTTTAAAAATAAAGAAATTTCCGAGATTAATTATTTTATAATTCATGTTTTTGTTAGTTTTATTTGGAAAAATTTTGAGTTTAATTAAATTAAAGATGCGCTTTAGCAATTTATTCACTGAGAGTAGTTTATGTTCGAAATCTCTTGCTTAAAAATTTATCTAATTTAAGGTATTAAATCTAATTTTAATTTATTTAGAAAATTTAGTTACAAATTTAACAGCAATTTTGTTAATTTAATAATTAATAAATTACCAGGACTAGCTAAGTTTTTATGAAATGTAGATTCATTTACTGTTTTTAAATCATTAATAAATCCATCCATTTCGCCACTTAACTTAAACACATTTCTTGCAATATCAACATCTATTCTTCCTTCTTCTCCTTACTTTGATTAAAAAATAACCTTAAAATCTAAAGATAACATATTAATTACTCAATCAATCAAACAAATCAAACTTTATTTCAATTAGTAAAACTTTAACTTTAAAATTTAAAAGGGAAATTCAATTTTAATAAAGAAATTTATTACCAATTTACTTTTGAGGTTCATATTAGGATATTACTGCTGTTGTTATTGTTAAAATTAACTTCCTTCTTCTATATCTATCTTTTCTATTTAAAATTTGAAGTTAATTTTAGAAATTGTTTGTTATCAAATCTGATTACATTCTTTTGGTTGCTTTATGGAAAGAACATAGACCTTATCTTTTGGAGAAGTTTTCACATCAGCTGAAGGCTTTAAAAATACATATGGTTTGTTGTTCTAATTTAAATGTTTAGGAATTTTATTGATTGATGTTGTATATAAAAAGCATTAATTTACTTTATTGGCATTAATACCTCTATATAGACCAATAGGTATCATTTTATATTCTATGACAAATGACTTGTATATTTGCTAATTAAATATATTTAAAATAAATAAATAAATGTTAACTATTTATCTAATTTACTCCAAAATTTTATCCAGAAAACTATGGTGGAATGTCTATTAAGAAAAGATTAGCTGATTGTAATCTTAGAATATTGCATATTTTTTTTATTTTGATATTTCTAGATGCTCCTCCCATAATTAACTAATCGAGAATATTAATAATAAAAGGATTGTAATAAGCTTGACAGATCAATGTATCTAACATAGTTGATATATAAATTTCTCCAGAAGCAAAAGGTTCGCTTGCAATATAACCGATTTCTTTTATATAACTATTTTTAGACTAGCTTAAAAACGAAATAGTAGCCATTGAAGCTAACTCAGTAATAATTTGTATATTTGGATTCAAGAATTTTACAGTTTTATATATAAAAATAGTATCAGCATCCACCATACTTTTTATTTTTATATATGAAATATATATTAAATAAACATTTCAGTCATTTTTTTATTAATTTCGAATAAACTTTTAATGCATAAAACAATTCTACTTGTTGATGAATAAGAAATTAAGGTAATTAAAAATTAAATTTTTTAAAAAATAAGATTTTATGATTTTATTAAACTCATTTTTTTGTTTAAATAATTAATTACCCAGAGCTATCTGATTATTTTTCTCTTGGCTTTGAAAGAATAACAAGGGCAAGTGCTTTTTTTACACAAGCTCTTTCTAGATCTTCTTATTTTAGAGGAGAACCTTATAAAAAATATACTTTAGGGAAGCTGTTTATTTGATTCCATAACTCTGAAGGCATGGTTTCATTATTAAGAATAATAATCGGGTTGATTGTTTTCAAAGATCTAGCTCTTAATGGCATAAGTAAATGTTTCATTCCTGAAACTATCCCACAAACTATGTAGTGGTTTTCAAACTTTTTATCTGTACTATGGTTTAATTGTAAAGTTTAAATCCTTGTTCTATTTTAGTAAAATGCCTTTTAGTTTTATTTGTTTAGATTTCATAAATTTTTTAAGATTTTTTATGAATTGAAAAAAATAAAATACTCTATATTTAGAATCTTTATCATTTGTTATAATTTCTTTCAGATTAGAAGTTCCAGGTACTTATTTTGGCACATTTGGGTAACTGTGGTCTTAATTTAAATAAATATATATAGTAACTTAAAAAATTATTTATTTACTTCTAGGAACACTAGAGTCGATCCTAACTTTTTACAAGTCTTTTTAATTAGGTAATTATGATGCTATAACATATCCATAATGTTCAGAATCTTATATTAAATAATCAGCAGGATTTATAAATAGTTTCGTTTCTCCATATACTTTTACTTCCAGAGCAAATAGGATTATTCCAAGTTCCTTTTTTATTTATTATTTTAAATTAATCTTCTAATTTAAGTTTTTACTTTGAAAATCTACTAAGAAACAGTACAAAAAGTGTAACCAGAAAAATTCTACTGATCCAGATGAACTCGATAAATTTCATTTTGCATGCCCATAATGTAATCGTTTATCCAGCTGTCTTCGTCTCTTTTATCTACTACTGAGACATCTGGTTTATCAGAGGTTATAAGAAAGCTGATTATAGTATTTATACCCGGGCATTAGCATGTTTTGGCAAGAAGATATAACTTTAGCTCGTCCACACAAATTACCTTTAATTAATATTTTTAAGTATTGTATTTATTAATGAATGAAGAGCAAACAATTTTATTTATTGATTTAATTATGTTATTTTTTATAACTAATTTCTTTCGATTATAAAAAAAAGATTATCCATTTATTTTTATCCAAAACGAAAATCGAGGAATTTCTTTTATGATTTAAAGATAAAATCTATATTTTAAATTTTATTAATTACTTAATCAATTTAACCATAATCTAAAGACTCAAAGTAAATATCTTTCAATTCAGGGTTTAGTAATTAAAGACAGACTCTAATGTCTGTTTTTGCTGTGTTATAAACATATTATTTCACTGCTAAAGTGTACATTATATTTCTGTGATCTTCTTGTTAAGGATCACTTGTCATTTTATCTGCTAAAATTACAACACATTAGGCATTTTCTGCCTAAGCTCTTTTTAAATCGTTGTTACTCAAAGGATTACCAAATAAATAAGTTAAATTTGTTTGAAGGCTGTTCTTTTGTAAAAGTTTAAGCATATCATCACTAGGATGCTAATTTTTCATTATTACAGAAGGAAATTAAACAATCCCATGATCTTAATGATAAAGTTCTGATAAGAAAGTCTATTATAAAGTAGTACTTAAATTATATAAACAAGGGCTAAAAATTATATTGATTACTTTATATCCCTCAACTAGAGCATTTCCAAGGATTAGAATGTGTTCATTGCAGCCTCTCTTCTTTGCGAGCTTTTTACTAGAGTATCCACTTGTTTATTTAATTGATTTAGTAAGCTAATCTACTTAGGCTGGAATAAGTGCCAAAAGAATCAAAATAGAAACAATAACAATTAAACGACCAAATATTGTTTGTGGATAGATATCACCAAATCCTACAGTTGACATAGTAACTGCCATAAAATACAAAAAATCATGGAAAAATAAACCTTTTTTAATGAAAAATATTTAGATTTTTTGAGATAAAAGTAATTTTTAACCTTAATCTTGCTCAACGACCATTAAAAAACTACTTGCTTCTATCATAATGCTTAAAATGGTAAATAGAATCTTAAAAGTATTTCTTGTAATATCTTTAGATCTTCTAGATAGAATGCTTTCAATCTTTAAATTATTTTTAAAAATGCTCAAAAATATTTAGCCAGTTAAAATAATAATTACTCTAATTATCAATAGGAATCTAAGAGCTCTAGTCACGAATGCATACTTTAGTTTATAAATAAAAAAATAAATACGTTTTAATATTATAAAGATTTATTAAGATTATACTTTGTTGCTAGGGATTAAATTCATTCTGACAAATAAACTAGGAAGAACACTTGTGTACTCGAGGATGGAATTATATTAAAATGTAAAGAATAGCTTTTTTAATTTAAATATTTAAAATGACTCTAAAAATTAATCGTTATTTGAATGCAAAATTAATAAGAATTACTCTGTTTTCTGATATATAGAAGTTGATCAAAAAATCGATAAAAAAGAAAACGTCTAGAATGATTTCAATAATAACTATAGCTTTTGGTGTTTAATAAGAAGAAGTAATATTCGTGACTGGCCAACTGTAAGTGTCAACTGCATGATTTATAACGTAGACTAAGCTCAAAACAGAGTTTATTGCAATAAAAATATCTCCTAATCCTGTCACACTCATATATCTAATAAATTTACACAATTTGTTGGTTTAAAGTAAATTAATTTGAGAAGGGCATATATAAACTTATATAAAGATCCATTAATATCAATCAAAAAGCTAATCCTTTGTAATATTACTTTGCCAGTGTTAATGAAAAAGAGATATTTCCCTCTTCTTTTCGCTTTTTTTAAAATTCTTCTTCCTTTTCAATCTACATCACCAATTAATATTGCTCCTAATTTTTAGCAAAAAATGTCTTAATCTAAAAAAAAATCATATTTGCGCTCTTACTGAAGGATTGAAAATTTTCTTTGGACCTAAATATAACATCTTTTAATATTTTATAATTGCCTTTCAAGTGAGAATTTAAAATTTATTCAAAAGATTCAACTTCGTATTTTATCTACTTACACTTATTTTTAAAGATTTTTAAATTTAATTATCAAATTTAATGAGAAAAGTAGCAGACTATCTTTTTTTTTAGATTTTTGTTGATTAATTAATAATAAGTTTTTTTGCTTGATTATTCTTAAAAATTTGACTGATTTAAAATAATCAGTGAAACTTATAAATATTTTTTATATTTTAAATTAGCTATAAACTCAAAAAAAGATTTCTTATTTGTTAAAATGTTAGATTTTTTCATTTTTATTTAAAATAGAAAAACCCTAATAAATAAATTTAAAAAATATGTTTAATCCTTCCAGAATGTGTTTATTATACATACTTTGAGGATGGTTTTTATAATTTTATTAGATATTCTTTCAATAGCTCAATCTATGATTTTAATTAAGAATTGGCTAAATTAAATTTATAAAAATCAAAAATTCTACTTAATTTTATAATGAAATTCATTTTTATTTACTAATTAATTTTTTTTTACTTGATTACTGTGATTATTAAAATGATAAAAAATCTTCTAAAGTACAAAAAATTATTAATCTAAATTATAAATTAAATAAATCAAGGGAAAAAAAAGTAAATTAACACTCAATGAAACTAGCAAGTTTATTAATCATTTTTTTGTGTTGCTTTATACTTTAAGCAAATGGTATTGATAAAAATTGTAACTTTACTATTGACTAATTAAATAATAAGATTTTATAACCAGATACAAGTGATTGTAATTATTGCATAACCTCTGATGTTGTTATGAGTATTTAATATAACCCATCATATATTACATCTATTAAGCTAACTCCTACTAAAGTTGATAATGCTTCTTCAATTTCTGAAATAACTTTAATACCAGTGTCAAGATCTTTAGTAATAGATGAAAACTTTTGGATATATGACAAAAGTCAGGACAATTCATCATATAATTTTATATTTTATTGCAAAACCTGGATAACTAATGATAAACTAGGTTTTTTAGTGGAGTTTAATGCAATAGTTAATGATTCTACCAATTAAAAATAACAATTTATTTTAATTAGCAATACCACAATAGGAATGCTATTAAATGTCAGCTATTTAATACTATACTTTTTATAGCCTTTATTTTGAAACATAATTATTTTAGATTTATATTATCATATTCACTTTATATTTGAGTTTATTTTAAAAAAAATTATTTAAAAGCCAATTTTGTTGCAAATGTTTATTTAAAATATCTTTGAATATATTTTGTTAACTAATTTTTAAGTTTACACTAAGTATTTTTAAAATTTACCTTTCTTTTTTTATAAATCAAAAAGCAATTCAATAAGTAGCAAATAATTTTTTTCATGATATCTTTTTTCTCTAACTTATTACTAAAAACGTTTAGCACTTTTTTGATTACCACTGCATCTTTTCTTTATTTATAATTTTGATTTAAATTGGAGATTTTTTTTTATGATATTTTTTAGATCAGCTTAATTAAAACTAAAAGTTATTAATTTATGCAAAAAATAAGCTTCATATAAAATTAAGTAAGCAACTATTCAATAAAAATTTTCATTTTAACAAAGCGAAATAAAAAAATAAATTTAATCAAATTAATAAGATAAAAAATAAAAAATAATTTTTTTAATCATTCATTTTTATTAAAAACTATATTATTTTTTTATTTTCTATATTTTTAGCTTAAATACTTTATCATATAGGTAGATAAATTTTATGTTTAGACCCATAATATTCATTTAATACTTTTATTTATATTAACAAAAATATGTATCAATAAAATCTACAAAAAGACATTTTTTCATTAAATTAAAATATTTTAGGATTTCTTTAATCATAAAATAATTAATTTAAACTTAGATAGATAATTTATCCTTATTTTATTTTCTTGATTTTTATTTTACTCTTGTTTGTATTTAATATCTAAAATTTTTAACAAATAAATAGAAAGATTACATATTTTGAAAAAAGAAGTTAATTTTTTATTTTTAAGTAAATTACTTAAATAAGTTTGTATCTTATTTAACATATTTATATTACACTTTCTTTAATAAACATTATTTAATTTGTATTATTAATGTATATATTATGATATTTCAAAATTTGGATATGTTTTAAAAATAAATTAAAAATAATTTTGTTTTAAATCATCTCTTTTAATTACTTAAATAATATAATTATTTATTAGATGTTTATAATTTTGTTTACTTTGTTAAATAATTTTAATTTAACAAATAAAATCACAGAGATACAAAGGATAAGTATATTTTTACAAATGATAAATGATTTGTAAATCGCTAGTATTTAGTATGGAATTTAATTCTATCTTATCAATACAAAAGCACATGATCATGATATAATTATAGGAATATATTAATTTAGATATCTTCAAATTTAATATGCTTATTTATATCAATAAATTCAGCAATCAGAATTATTCAAAAGTAATTAAAATGTATAGATATTATGTTATTTTTTTAAATAAATAATTTAATATAAGCTTAAAATTAAATTTATTGTTTTTGTCCTTTTTTCTTAGATTGATAATAAATTTAACAAAATCACAGATAAATATGTAATTACTTATTTAAGCAAATGACTTTACCAATATTATTTATTTGAATCTAAGATTTTAAGGTAAAAAATAACTTTCTCTTTAAGTTAGAAAAGGTCAATTTATTTTTGAAAAAAATAGTCTAGAAAATTTTAATATTTAGGGCATGAGCAAACTGATGTCTACTAAATACTACCCATACTAGTAATTTAGAAATATTTATTATTTAATCTAATAAAATACTGAATATATCTTCCTCAGCTTTCATTTTTATTTATTTTTTTGAGATTTAGAGTAATTTTTTTATTAGTCAAGATATCAAGGAGCTCCTAAAAAGGTATATCAGATCAAGTAATTTGCTAATGCCAACTAAATTTAAATAATTTTTAATCACAAAACTAAAAATATTGTATATTTTTCTCTTTATAATCTTTTCATCAGGAACTAAAATAAAAAAATAATTAATTTTAACAAAAAATAAACTAATTAGATAAAAAAGAATAAATGAAATAACAAATTGCTTTAATATTTAGTTTATTTTTCCTGCTTGTAGTGAATGCTGATGATGATTGTATTTTTACTATTGACTAATTGAATAATTAAACCTTAAAACTAGGCTCAGATTGTTAAGGCTGCTTCACTTCAGATGTCATTATGACAATTTAATCTAATTAACAATAAATAACATCTATTACTTTAACTGCTAAAGATACAAGTTCAAATCCTTCTAAAGTAAAATTAATACCATCATCAAAATCTTTAACAATAGATTCTAATTTTTCAATTTCATACTAAACTTCCTTTTCATTTTCAGAATATAATTTTATGAGTTAATGTCAAACTAAAAAAGTAAATGGAAAACTAACCTATAATCTAGTATTTAATGCACGCGTTGAAAGTAAGTATTAATTCTTTGTCTTAAATAATGGATTCTCAAATGGAATGCATTTAACTCTAAGTTATTTAATCCTATGTTTATGCTATATTTGGCTTTTTGTTTGAAAAAAAGTAATCTAAATTTAGAAAACATAATTTTATTTAATTTATTTAAGAGATTTCAATTAAATTCATTCATTTTAAAACTCTCATTTTAGCATTCCAAGATAAAATAAAGTATTTATTTATTGATCATATTTTATTAATTATCTTTACATTTTTAGTTAAAACTCTTTTTTAAGAGTAACTCAATTCATTTGAAAATTTATGGTTCTACATAAATTTTATTTTTAAAACGGTGTTTGTTTGCAAATCTGATAAATATATGTAATATAGAATAAATAAAAAATTAATTTTATTAATAATATTCAAACTATTTAATAAATAACTTTTAAATTTGTTTTTAATAAAATAACTACCTAATTTATGTACATATTTAATTAATTAAAGATGTAGACACTAAACAAAATTATTTTATTTTATTTTTTATAATAGGTTGTTTGCAAAACTTAATATTATATTTTTTTAGGGAATAAATAAAAAATTTATTTTATTAATCTGAATTATTTATGTGATCAAACTATTCAATAAATAACTTTTAATAAGATAACTACCAATTTATGTAAATATCTAATTAATTAAATAGCTTTGTATATGAATCAATAATCAGTTTAGAGAATCTACATGTGAATATTATATTTGTATTTAATAATCATTGTAATAAATTAAATAAAGGGTTTTTCTAATTTAAAAAAAAGTTTATAAAAAAACTTAAGTTTTATTGCTTTATTCTTCTTATTCATCAGATTGGTTAGTATTATATTATTCTCTATCAAATGAATGAAGACATATTATTTTATTTGAAATATAGAGACTATTTTTAATTATCTGAATAGACTGATTACTCAACTAGAAATTAAATACACTCAAAGATTCTCCAAATTATAGTGGATTTTATCCTAACTTCTTCCATTCCCATTTATTTCCTTACTTCTCTAAAACTATAAAAAATAAACTTTGCTTAAGTCTTTGATATACAAATAAAATTTTATTGCTCTTTTCATTCATTAAAGCAATATCAGTGAGATTAGTAACTATTTTAGCGAAAAGAATTCTTCTAGAGCTTAAGCATATGACTAAAAGTTTTTGACTTTCTGTGTAAACAACAGCGATTGTGTTTTAAGCACAAACTCTCATAAATAGAGCATTATAGTTTTAAAAATGGATTTTGAATATGTTCCTTTTCTATCTAATACAATAGCATGTCAACTCTTTTCTTGTTAAAATGATTATTTGGCCATTTTAAAATTATTCTACTCCTAATATTTCAAAGTTAATGCTTATTTGTTCAACAAAACTTTATTGAATATTTTGAATGTTTATCATTTCATATTTAAATATTGCTATGCTTTTCTTTGTCACATATAAACAATAATCAGGTTCTTCGCTCTCTATCTCATTATTTTACTATAAAATATTCTAATTTGGATTCTACTTAATTATGAGAAGCTTTATAAATTGCTAATACTGTATATTTGGAACTAGTTTTATAATTTGAGATTAAAAGTATTTATTAATTGATATAATGATAAATGACACTGTATTTTATTACTCGCTTTTAATTGCCAAAACAATTAGGTTGTAGCAATTATGACTCACAAAATCAGAGTAAACTACCTTAGCTTTATACTCATTTATACACAAAAATTATGAGTTTAGTTTAATTTTTGCTTGCTATTTACTGTTCATTTAATTAGAGAAATATTTTTCCACATACTCTGCTTTAAAAGAATTGATCAAATCTTTTAGCATAAAGAAGTACAAAAACTCATTTGGCATTGAGAATTTTGATTTATATTTATAAATAATATCTCTTGGATTTAATTATATTTAATTTTTTTCTACGTCTTCCATATCATAAATACTAAAAGGTTACTCCTCAGGATCTATTTCTACTTCTTCTATTTAATCAATTTTTCCAATTTCTGAACCTTCCCAAATAGGGTTTTTGTGCTCATCTTTCTTTCTAAAATACTTTTGCTTTTCTTAGTCATAATAAAAGAATTAGTTTAAAGAGTTTTTCACTCTTTCTTCTATTTTTTCATCATCATAATAGTCCTCATCCCTTTCTTTATAAGATCTTTTTCTATTCATTCTCTCATTTTAATTTTAGCTTTTAAATTATTTATTGCTGCTGCTTTTGCTTTACTTCTCATAATTTTTATCAATGTTCATTCCTTTTTACTTTGAGCTGTCATTATTTCCATGCTTGAATTTTTGCTAATTTTATTTGTTAGAATATTTTTAATTTCTCTATTCATTTTTAGGTTTATATTTATTATATTATTCGCTATAATTCTTGTTATTCATCAATACTAAATCAAATTATATTACTTTAATTTAACAAAAATTGTATTTTTGTATCAAATATATATAAATTATAAGTATTTTTTACAATTTTAATAACTCAAAAGCTTTTCTTTTTTGATAATTAAATAATATCAGAAACTAATCTTGCAACATCTTTTATGAATAATAATAATAATATATTTAGATATATCTTCATTTCTAGCTAAGTGATCTTAATTTTTTACATATTAAAAGTAGTAGAAGTAGAATTTATTTTTAAAAAGTATAAATATTTGAGAGGAGGGTTTAATTAATTTTCTTTAAATAATAAATTTTAGTGGTTTATTTTTTAAAAAAACTTTAGTTGATTTAACAAAAAATACTAATCAACCATGATTAAGTAATGATAATAAAATGAAAGATTAACACAAAAAAATAAAATAGTTCAATTCAAGAATAAATAAAATTTTAATATGTAAAATATAATATAAATTTTGTGATTGGGCTTACCAATCAGTGGTACAGATAAATTTTTTACTTTTTTTATTTAATATGATAAATTGAAAAAATTGAGCCAATTTTTTTATCTTAAAATACATCAACAAAAATTTAATCGATAAATTTTTAAACAATAAACTAAGTTAGATTTAGATTTGAAAATAAAGATAATTTCAATAATAAAAAAATAATAAAAAGCTACCAACAGGCAGGCATTTTTGGTTCTTTTAGCTTTCTTTTTACAGTTTTTATTAATAAAATAAATTCCTACCACTCAATGTAGATTCTTTTATATAGATATAAACTATACTGAAAATGAGATATATATGCATCAGCTTTTTTGTAAGGTTTATACTCTTTGCTTCTCTATGTTATAAAATTTTATAAAACATTTAAACAGAAATAAAGAAATGATCCTATTGAAGTTTTAGCTATTTAGCAATTTAATCTATAGAATCTTTAAATATAATAAGTTACTTGTAAATCTAATTGGATAAATCATCTAATCATGAAGGATAAAATATATATAATATATAAAAAATTTTAAATTAAAGTAAATATGAGTAAATTTTATCAGTATAAAAGTAAGTTTTTATGATAACAAACTTACAATAGATAAATACTGATAATCCTAAGATTAAAATATTTTAAATATTTTAATGCAGGTGATATTAGAAATATTTTCAAACAAAAATTTGCTTTTATTACAACTTAATTCTTTTTATCAAATAAAAAAAAATATTTATATCAGATCCTCAATTCTAGTTTAGATAGTAGGAGAAAATGCTTATTTATCTTCTAAAAAATAACCAGTATGGTCCTTCAAAGTTGAGCTGATAATTGCTTTTTGATGACATTTCAGTATTTTAAAATGTTGATTTTATAAAATAAAAATTGTAAGTTTTTATTTATATTATAAAGAAGAATTTATTTGTAATTAAAAACAAATTATCGATCGACTCATAATTTGCTGATTATTTTTAATTATAATTATGAAATTCAAAAAGGAAACCTTTGATTAAAGAATAAAAAAACAAATAAATTAAAAGTAAAAAAATAAACAAAAATATGATTTATTCAAAGCTAGATTTATTTTCGTCTTAATTCTAATTTGGTATTGGCAATAAATAAAAGAAGAAGGGCACTCTCTTTGGAACCTTTTTATCTTCAGTAGTCATGATCACTACTCTTTCATATTTTATTTACATTTTAAATCTCTACTTCACTAATTAAATAGATCCAAATTTTAAGACTTAAAGCTTCATCACTGAAGGAGAAATCAACATTGAAACGGATAACAACTATGTAGGTTTCTAATTTAATTATGGGATCCAACCAAACTAAAATAAAACTTATTTTTAGTATTACGCTTTCTATTATTTGTAAGATCAAAATAACTATAATCAAATTCCACTGAATATTATAAATTGCACTAGTCCAAGTCTTGAAGGCTTTCTTTGTCTCGATTTCTCTAACATAACAGATCATAGATTGACACTCAACACTAAAGGAAACTCTAGATCATAGTTGATAATATTCACTTATAGATGCATTGACACTGATACAATAAAGACTACAGTACCAGATAACTGTGCTAGCGAAACAGATATCAACAATATGATCAATAATATAAATTCAGGTATATAATATAAATTATATACTTCCTAGTACAATACTACTTCTCAAAAGGTTTAAGTAAACTATAGAAATGCATTTGTATCCCCAATTTCAACTTAGCAAATATTAATCTCTTTGAAGTCACAAAAATAAATAACTTCTATTCAGCAAGGAGCTTTTATCTAATAATCCACTTCTTTTTCTTCTCCTATTTCTTATAGTTAACAATTTTAAACACTAGATCGTTAACATGCTTAGGACCTGATAGGAATAGGTGCTTTTAGTAGTGCTTACATTTTTCCAGATGAAATAGTTGAATACATAAAAATTTAATATCTCTCTATTCCTTAAGTGCTAGCATAAATTTATACTATTTTTACTCTTCTAATGTTTTTAGGGGTTTTTGGTAGAGCTATCTCAAAATAAGTAATGGAGAGTGAATTAATAATGGTTTTCTTAAAGAACTTGTACCTAGATAATTACTTAAAGCTATTAAAATCTAATAATATAAATGATTATTAAAAATTGTTATAATAACCAGAATAATAAGAGTAAACAGATCGAGAAAAAGTTAATCATTAAGTAGAAGAAGAAAAAGGAGGTGCTTAAATTAGCGATGAAAACGAAGAATTTGGAGTTTAGTAGAAATTTGTTGTCCCATTTTTTACAAGTAAGTAGAAGTCTAAAATAGACCAAGAATATTCATGTAATATACCAAATTAAATAGATAATAAAAATTTTTTAGAGCCACTTAATTCTTTGGAAAGTATGGCTACTAGCCATGCAAGATCAGTTTTATGCAAATTTAATTCAGAATAGCAAAACCCGAATATATATGTTAATAACTAAGAGTTAAACTTAAATATTATGTTTGATTCAATTTTAGGAGATGAAAGCCAAAAATAATAAGCAAGTTAGTAAAATTAAGCAATGTAAACTTAAAAATTATGTTTTAGTCCATTAAATAAAAAAGCTAAACATTTAAAAAAAAAAAAAGAATTTTAAAATAAAGATTAGGTTTAAAACAAATAAAATGACATTATTTAAAAATAAGACTCAAATAAACTATTAACCATTCATAATATTAAATTTAGCAATAAAGTCATTCAACTGATTTCTAAGTTTAGGTAATTTATTTATGTGTATTTTCATTACTACTTCTTTTTGACTTATTTTATTATCAAAAGTATATTCTGCAGAAAATGGTTTGAAAAAAAAATTAAAGGATTGAATCCAAAAGAATAATATCAAATTTAAGAGTAAATTGAAAGAGATTTGGATATCTTGAACTATTTTAAGGACATATTGTTTTTGAAGAAAGCTGTTATGCTACTATTGACTGAAGATCAACTAGCATCGTTGTAATTGGTTGGATGCTCATAACAATTTTTAGAGTTGGATTTTAAAAATATGGATGCTGGTGAGAATTGTTAAGGTAAATTTAATGAATTTATAAAATTCTTAAATTTATAAAATATTTTAAGAAATATTAAATAGCTTGAGTCCATTTGAAACATAATTCGCAATATACTAATCTAAAATCTTATAATAGCAATATAATAATAAATTTATACAAAGATGTTCAAAAAATAAATAAGAATTGAGTATATTAGATAAGAAAATTTTCCTTTCTATTTAAAAGACCTTAAATTGTTGATTTTATATGTTTTTTTAAGGTTATTTTGTAGTTGAGTTTTGTCAATTTTAATTTTTAAATTAGTTTTCACAAGATTATTAATTAGTTATTAACAGAAGGATTAAATGATTTTGTGGCAAATCATATTGTAAAATTTTTCAGAGTTCTAATAGAATAAATTAATATAAAAATTTGTCATGAAATTTGCTCCACCTAAATATACTAATAATTAAATAAATAATTACTTTTTTTATTTTAATAATTAAAATAATCAGCTTTTTTTTTTTATGGCATATAAATTATAATTAAGAGAAGTAATTAAAAAAGGTGAAGAATGCCTCATAATCTTTTAGCATCAATACATACTGATCATTTTTTAAATTTTGATTCGAATTTTAATTTAAATCTAAAAAATTTATATCATTTATGTAACATTTTATGAATGTCAAACCAAGCTAAAGTAATAACTTATTATTATAATTAGAAAATTTATCATAATAAAAATTTTGGTTTTTTAAAGTTTCTTAATTATCAATCAATATTGTTTAAAGTTTGTCTGTCTGATAACCTTACCATTCCTTTTAAGTTACTTATTTGATTAGCATTTTTTTGTTTTGCCTGGTATTCTTACTAATTTAATGCTTAAAAATATATAAATCAGAATTTATAATCTTTTCAAATATTTAAATAGGAGGTTTACACTTTTCATATATTCATTATTCAATATTGAAATTCTATAATATTATAATTAAATATAACAAATTAAACTTTTTTGAAATGGCTTTTTAATTTATTAAAAATAAAAGATAATCTCATTTTATAAATGTTTTAACTAGCTTCTATTTTCAATTTTTTCTTTCTTAAGACTAAATTTTTACTAAAGTATTAAATTTAAATGCTAATAAAATTCAAAACAACTTTAAAGTTAATTCAAATAAAGTATTTAATCAAGCAACATAATGATAAGATAACTATCATTATATTTAAATAAAGTATTTTCTATTAATAAAATTGTTTGAAATATAAATTAGAATTTGATACTAGCCTCTCTAGTCTTTATCATTGCTAACTAAAAATTTAAAGGTTCTGGGATATTATTTTTTTTTGCAACTTTAGCTCTAAAAGTATGGATTTGGATGAATACTTGTTAACTTAAAAAAGAAAATAAAAGCTGTTTTTTTTATTTTATAAACAAATTTAGATATAATTTATAAATTGAAGTGTAATATTATTTTAAATGTCATTTTAAGATAAACTAAGATTATTATTATTCATTAATTATTTATTAAAAGTAAGGGAATCACTTATGAATAAAACAGTTTAAATTTACATAATTTTTTATTTTTTGATTAAAAATATCAGGGCCGTGAGCAATTTTGCTATAAAAACTGATATCTTACCCTCTTAAATTAATTATATTAACTCTGAGTGATTATTTTTTAATTATCATCAATAAATCAATAAAATTTATTTTAAGTATTTTATTGAGTTTAGGTTTTATATAATTTAATTATCTGTATCATAAATTTTAATTTAATTTAAATGCAATTCAGATAAAATATAATAGTTTTTTAATATTAATTTTGATTAAAACTGATTATATTTATTTTTTATTTTCCAAGTTAACAAGCAAACAATTTTAATTAAAGTACTTTACTTTTTAACTTTACCATTCATACTTGTTTTAGATTTGAGAATTTATTAAATAAATATTAATCCATTGTAATAGATTAATAAAAATATATTTTTTTTTTTTTTTCTATAAAAATGCAAAAAGTATTACCTTAATTTTTTTCCTTCTATTAACTTATTCATGTACTATGTAAATATTTAAAAATGGCTCTCTCAATTAAGATAAATAGATAAACTCATAAAACTAACTAAAATAACAATTTAAAATATAATTAAAAATTGAATAAGTCTAGAAATAAATAACTTAATAAAAGCTTTCAAATGGATAGATTTTCTTTTGGCTATTACTTGACTTCAATTTTAGTTTCTATTTTAAATTAAAATTCATATAATAATATTAAAAAAATCGCACAATAATAATTAATACTTCTACTTTTAAAAATGAGCAAAAAAGCATAAGTAAAAAACTCAATAACTTAAATAGACTAGTTTGGAAATAACATCTAGCTACTTTACTAGAAAAAGCCAAAACATATTACTTTCTTTGGTGGGCTAACAACTATTTTAAATGGCATATTGTTAATTATTGTTGCTTACTCTTATGGGGCAGAATTAGTTTATAAATAAAACCCAATCACTAATTTCTCTGAAGAAAGCATAAGGTAACCAGAGTAATATAACATGACTCCTTCTGTATTTAACATGGCTTTTGGTATGTAAAATCCAGTTACTTTCGATTAATTTATAGACGAATCTATCTACTCAATTAGTGTAATACGTAACCAAATGACAAAAGTTTATAATTAAACAACAAAATAGTATGATTAAGTTTGGAATAGCATCGATATTGGACCATATCCATGTGATTTATCTAACTTTTAAGTAATGAAGGCATCATTAAAATTAAAACTCACCATATTAAAATAACAATTGTTATTCATTAATGAATTATTTTTAAAATTTTAAAAAAGGTTAAAGATAGTTTTTCTTATTTTCAGTAATTAGCAGGCATTGATTAAATGTATTGCTTTAATTAAACAGATAATTAGGCCAGCATTAGTGGTGATTTTGAAGCAGACTTTTTTTAATCAATTGAATTTTTCATATACCAATGCTAAAACAAAACTGAGGAAGAGGCTGCAGACTTAATAAAAAATGGATAAAGGGTTATTATTTGTAAAAGCTAAGACGAAATAGATAAAATACTAATGAATGGCTACTTTGCTGCATATTATACTGATAAGCTAATTAATCCAAAAATAATTGACTAGCCATTTACTACTTTTCCTAGAGATATATTTTGGCCAACCTCGAATAAACTCAGTATTTAATTTTATCATATTATATCTAGGTTATAAAACAATAATATTTTATTTTAATAAATGATAAAATTATTTGTGTTTGTTTGTTTGTTTAATTTTTTTTATCTAGAAGTGTTTTATTTATCTTTATTCTTTATTTTAAATTAAGTGAAAGAACTCACGATGTACTGGAGAAACGTTTACATAGAGAGTGATATTGGTATTGCTAGTGAATAAAAGATTATTTAAAGAGATGTAACATTTTCATACTCAACAGAATAGATCACGCTAGGGCAGAGCAATTAATTTATTCATTTAGTAATTCGTTTTGAAAAGGCAAAATAATCAAGATACTTTAGACAATATATTAAAATATAAGATGTGTTAGCTTAAATTTCTGGAGTTATGAATCTATTCTTTTTAATATCATCCTTGATTTGTAAAAAAATAAGTGAACTAGATTAAGTTCAATGCTTAGTTAATGATATTTTTTCATTTTAGAGTATAGAAAATGAAATATAAGAAAAAAATAATCTCAAATAAATGGAAAAGTATTAGAAAGAGCAAAAGACTGTTAAAAATTTGTAACAACAGAAGAGTACAATACAGTAGAAAAAATCATTAAATAATTGCTAGCAAAACATGAAAAACAAAGTGTAGAGCACCTCTTTAGCAGAAACAAATAATCTATATGAATCTCAAAAAGATAATTTAGATTAAAATTCTTCTACAAAAAATAAGCAATTTAGTGAGATTTTCTTTAATTTAAACAAGAGATTTAATGAGCCAGACTAAATTAATCCAAATGATAAAAAAGAAAAAGATCAAGAAAAGTTTATTTTAAATTTTATGAAAGTAAAATTCTTCATTTCAAATTATAAATTTTATTTTTTTCAAAATTAAAGAAATATCTTTAAAAAAGTAAAAGTTTTTCAAAATTTTTATTATTTAAGGCTTTTAAAAATGTGTTCTTATCAACGTAGATAAATCCTACCTCCCTTGATAAGAATATATATTTTTATAAAATTAATATTTTGTTTGTATTATTATAAATAATAATGATATTATTTTTAATAAAAGAAAACAACACAAACATTGCAACTTTATTACTATGAGTATTTGCTTTATTATTTATTTCCTTGCTCTAAAAGAGCTTCTAGAAAGAAAAAGTAATTAGAATTTAGTAAATAAGTTGTAGATAAAAATCTAGATATTATGTACCTTATTAGAAAACTATAGGAGATTGATAAACTTAAAATGCTTTTACTATCAGAAGAATAAATTAAACTATTTAACTATCTTCCAAAGCTAACAATTAAAGAAAGTCAAATTATTAATAGCTAATAATAAACAAGCTAATGCATAAGCTCAACAAACAAATAAAATTGTTAAAATTAACTTGAGTATGAGAATAGTGCATGTAATTAATCTAATCTCATAGAAAAGTTGAATGAGTTGTATTTCGATGAGAAGAGTGAAATTGAAAAGATAGCTGATGCTTATTAAGCATTTAATTAATTAAAAAAGCACCAAAGAAGAACAGAAACTGATGTTAAATTGCTAAAAATGTTAGACCCTGCAATTTTATGTTATTTTTTAGATCAAAAAGAAATTAAAAGCTTCTTTAATAGTTTAAATTTTTAATTGAAAGAAAATGAAAAATAATCAAATAAATCACTTGATTAAAATTCTTTAGATTTTCAAATAGTAAATACTAGATAATTTAGATAGAATAATGAAGATTGCGAATAGCATAATAAAAATTAGAGCAACTAAGATAGTTTTTATTCAGATACATAGAATATTTCAAATTACCAAATAAATATGCTATAAAAATAAGACAGTGAGCAACACTCAAATAACAACTTAATCAAATTCGAAAATTCACCCTTATTTTAAAATAAAATTTATTCTCATAAATTTGTTAAATAGAAGCCAATTTTTTCTATATAACATAGTATTTTAAAGAGCAGAAAGTTTGAAAAAAAATCTCCTTTAACATTCTAAACAAAAGCTTCTAGAGAGAATCATAATTTTGATAAATAGACAAGTTTCATTAAGTAAAATGCTGAAACCATTTCAGAAAATATTATTTCCCAAGAATGTTTTTATTCATTTAGGCAAAAATCTTGTACCTAAATCAAAACAGAATCTAAGCAGCCTATTCAAAAAATTAAATAAGCTTCTGTTGAATAAAAATATCAAGATGCTTAAATTGAATTTGAAACTAATTCAGATAAAAATATTCCATTTGAACGTGAGTCTTCATAATAGAGCAATTCTATTGTTTTATTTAGTTAAGAAAAAAGGTTTAATTAGCATTGTGTATAAAATTAAACTTCATCAAAATGAGTGAGTGGTTGGTAATAAAAATAAATAAATAAATAAATTTTCATTTTAACTCAATCAAATGAAAAATTAGTTTAAAGGTTTTAAATTTATATTTTAAAGTTTTTTTATATTTTATTTTTCAATTGAATGAAATCATCGAAAATTAATAAGATGAGAATATTAAATTTATTTTGATTAAATATAAAGCAAAAAAAATGTTAGAATTATTTTTTATTCATTAATTAAATTCAATGCAATATAACATTTTTATTGAAATTAATTGATTGATTAGATAAGTAGGTTTATTTGTTTCAAATATTGAAATAATTTAAAATTTTGCGTAATTCAAAAATTAAGATATCCAATACAACTCAAATAATTTATCTTTTAGATTTAGAAAGAAACAGCAATGTAGAAATAATCTTTCTCCATAAAGGATGTGACTTTTTTCTGCAACAAGCAAAAGCAATATATAAATATGTCAAATCCTTAATATTTAAGTATATATTTTATGAATTATAAGAATAGTAAGAGCAATCTATAAATTTTGAAATCATTTTTTATTTTAGAAATAACAGAAGTGCAGTATTATTTTACAGAAATGACAAAGCTCTTTTTAAGAAAATAGGGGATTACTGCTACTAATTTAATTGCGGATTTGTAATCAAATAAATTAAATTATGATTTACAAAAATAGCTGTATTTTTTATCAAAAGCTCTGGTCAATATATCAAAGGAGAACATGTATTACTCAAATCTAACTCCCACATTTAAGCAATTCCAATGAATAAAATATGCTTTTTAGTTAACTTAGGAAGAGTTTTCAACCTCACTGAAGGTAGATTAATTTAAATAAGATAATAAATAAATACTATTTAATATATTTCTATTAAAGAAAGGTTAGGATATGATTTTCTCTAATTTTTAAGACTTCTTTGCTCTGATTTTCCCAAATTAGTAGTGCTAAAAAGTTTAAAAATGATTAAAGGTGATTGGCACTCAGATGATGTATAATTATAGCTTTTTTAATAAATTTAAAATATAACTTTTTGTTTTTTACAAGAATTAATTAAATAATATTAAAATAATTATTGATGATATTTCTATTATATTTTAATTAATTTTATGATGTTGAAAAGGATAGCATTTTATCTATGCAATATAATGGACAGACATTTATTTAAAGCTTATTTGTAAATTTTTTGTATGAAGACCTTTTGAATTTCTTAGAAGAGCAGACCCTTTAAGATTGCACAGTAGAGAACGTAGGAAATCAAATACTTTAATATTATGAATAGTAAGAGTCTCTGAGCGATTCAGTAATTATCTATATATTTAATTTATCTCAAGAGAGGAAGATTATATATATTTTTAATAGATAACTAGACCTCCGTTAAATATACTATTTGAAGTTTTAGTCTAGAGTGCTGATTGGCAAGAAAGGGAATTTACAACTAATTTGGTATTTTTTTCTGAAAATCTCATGAAAGATCTTGTTAAGGGCAATAAAAATAAAGTAAACTATCTTAAAATAGAATATTTATTCTTATCAACTATCATTAAATAAAACAGCTAAGCATCAATGAATTTAGAAAAAAACTATTTGAAAACAAATCTATGTAAAAACTTGTTAATGAAAATATAAATTTTGTTGACAAATCAAACGCTAAAGTAAAAGAAATCATTAGAATTATATCTGAAAAGCCTGAAGATCTATTCCCTCCTGAAGAACAAATTGCTAAAAAAAAGTCTAAAAAGAAAAAAGAATGATGAAGATTATCTTAATTCATCAAGAAAAACAAAATAATTAATAATATATTCTAATAAGATCCTTGGCTAAAATAAGCCTAATTACAAATTATTTTTTGCTTACTTCCTTTTTTAATTTTTACTTTTATTTTTCTTAGAACTAATAATCATTTATCCAAAAGACTTATGCATTTTAACAAGCATTGCAATATTTGGTGGAAAAACTCAACAATTAATTAAGAAAGTCAGTATTTATTTTTAAGATGTTCAAAATATTTAGAGATTTTAAAGTAAATAAATAAATAAACTAGTCAAAAACATACTTTTCATGTTTGAATTTGCTAATTTTGAAGAGCTTTTTATTTATAAGCTTTATTCTAATGAATTAAATTTGTCTAAAAATTAAGAAATCATGTTTGTTGTTGGAAATTTTAATTGATGACTAAATTTGTAGTAAATTTTGAATGGAAATAAACATTTTGAATAAAATAATTAAATAAAACTAAATCAAATATTTTATTTTAAACAAAAATACAGAAAATTATAAATTCTTTTAGATGAATTTATTATCCTAAATAAAGTTTGTTTCTAAATTGTCAAAATCTAAAATATGTGTATTAAGAAGAAAAAATTTAGCAAACAATTTCTATTTAGCTCTATTAAAACAAATTAAAATTCTAATTTAACTAGATGAGCTAAATTATCTTTGATGATAAAATAGGTATTAATAATTGGTAAATCAATAAGCTATTTATTCGCAAACAGACACACAATTAAAAACTATGCAAGATTATAAGTATGTTCATAATAGATTAGGGTCTTTGTGGGTAGGATAATTATCAATTGGAGTAACTAAAGAGCGCTATCTTGAAATGGCCTTTAAGATAATTGATTTTCCAAATTTATCAACTAACTAGGCGTGCATTTTAAATAACTTTTAAGATAAAAATTTATCTTCTTTGCATTTTCCAGAGGAAATTAATTCAAAACTCTATTTTAAAAAAAAGTAAATTAGTATTTTTTAGTAGTAAATTTGGTTGTACTTTGTTTATGTAGTCATAAAGATTAGCTGCTTCTTAGTCGTTAAGTGCATCGACTATTGCTCTTTCTCTATCCTTTGCAGCTGCTAGTACGGAATGGAAAAGAGCAACATATTTTTCTAATGTTTCTTGATTTTTTGATTTAACAGGAGGATTGTCAATAATAATTTTCATTTTTTGTACTACATCTTAATTAGCTGAATTTTTTAAAAGAGTCATTTTTTCTTCATAAACTTTTAAAGCTTCTTATTCAGCTTCTTATTGTTTAGCGTTTGATTTTTGAGTAGCCATTTTGCTATGCTTGTTTGTAATATTTAAAAATTGATGTATCTATCTATCTAACAAAATAACAAGTTTTTATTTGCTTTGCTTTTAAGATATTTTAATAATTAATATCTTTTACTATTTCTATTCATAGATTAATGAATTTTTATGATAGCTATTTGATTTTTGATACTTTTCTATTAAATTTAATCATTCCTTTTTATTGCTATAATCAAAAATATCTCAATTTTGATGCCTAACAAAATAACAATTAATAAATAAATTCATAAATCAATCAATCAATCATCTAGCTGGCCTGATAAGCAACAAAAAATACCAGATATAGATTATCATAAGATTTCTTCCTATTTTATTTTTTGTCTTAAAATATTGAATTTGCTTACCTGAAACTAATTCATGATTTCCTACCTTAAAATTTTATTAATTTATAAATAAGCATGTCATTATCAATAAATAAATGTTATTTTGTTGAAATTTAAAAAATAATTATTATAAATTAATTTATTTGCCATACATATAATATTTTAATTAATATAGAATGTTAAAACTTTAAATAAATTGGACATAAAATATTTATCTTTCTTCCTTTAAATCCTCATCAGTTCTGAAAATATAGAATATTAATTTTAAAAAGTTATTAAATTTCAGTATTTATATTTATTAATTAAAATCTAAATAATTGAATATTGTGTGTTTGTTTCATGGGATAGCTTGTTTAAGTGTTAGCTTTGAAATTTTATCTAATTAATATTTAAAATTTATATTTTTAATATAGTCAAAATATGAAATCAGCCATAGATTTTTAGTGAAGGCTTATTATCTAATTTTCAAATAATTGAGTTTAAAAAAAATGAGAATGTGCAGAAAATTCGGAAAAACAGAGCTAAAAAATTAGGTTGAATCTGTGTTCTTGACTATCCAGTATATTGTAAAAATAAAAATAATTATGAAATTATACTCTGTATTTTATTTCTAGGTTTAAAATAATATAAAAAAAGTAAAAATATATTTTTTTAATATTTAGAAATTTTATTTTTCAAATTATCTATTTTATTTATCTTTATCACTTATTTTTTATCAAAAATAAATAAACAACAATTAGTCTTTTAGCTTTAAGGAACTTGCTTAATATACTTTATCTATGTAATCGATATATTTAATTTCTACTATTAATAGATATTTAAAATAATCATAATAAATATTTTAATTATCTTTCATAGATAAAATAAAAAGAAAAAAAGAAAATACTTTTTATAAATATATTTTTAAGAAAAAAAAATTTTACCTTATATCAAGTGTCAAATTTAAGAGATTAGCACAGTTTGCTAATCCAGAACCTAAGCCTAAGGCACCTGCATGACCAATTTAATTGTAACTTTTAAATATTGAAGAAAATATTAGTTAGTTAGAAGGAAAAGTGAAGAAACGATATGAAATAAAAATAAACTAGTAAATAATTTAAGCGAAAGTTGATTATATAATATTCATTCAACTAAAAAACAATATCAAAATCAAAAAGTAAATAAATAATCAAATAAAAAAGTATCTTTGTTTTAATTCATTTTTATGTTAAAAAATATCATAATCAAAATCAAATAAGCTGTTTTTACCATAAATCAAGTGTCAAATTTGAGAGATTAGTACAGTTTGCTAATGCAGAAGCTAAGCCTGAGGCACCATTAGCACATATTTAATTGTTACTTTTAAATATTGAAGAAAATATTAGTTACAATATGAAATAAAAATAAACTAGTAAATAATTTAAGCGAAAGTTGATAATAAAATATTCATTCTATTAAAAAAACAATATCAGAATCAAAAAGTAAATAAATAATTAAATAAAAATGGCATCTTTGTTTTAATTCATTTTTATATTAAAAAATATCACAATCAAAAACAAATAAGCTGTTTTTACCTTAAATCAAGTGTCAAATTTAAGAGATTAGCACAGTTTGCTAATGCAGAAGCCAAGCCTGAGGCACCATTTGCACCAATTTAATTGTCACTTTTTAAAGATTGAAGAAAATATTCGTTAGTTTGAGGAAAAACCAAGAAAAATATGAAATAAAAATAAACTAGTAAATAATTTAAGCAAAAGTTGATAATAAAAATATTACTTAAATTAAAAAAATATTATCAGAATCAAAAAGTAAATAAATAATCAAATAAAAAGTGTACTCTTGTTTTAATTCATTTTCATATTAAAAAATATCACAATCAAAAACAAATAAGCTGTTTTTACTTTAAATAAAGTGTCAAATTTGAGAGATTAACACAGTTTGATAATCCAGAACCTAAGCCTGAGGCACCATTTGCACCTATTTAATTTATACTTTTTAAATATAGAAGAAAATATTAGTTATTTAGTTAGAAGTAAAATGAAGAAACAAAACGAAATAAAAATAACCTAGTAAATAATTTAAGCAAAAGTTAATAATCAAAAATTGCTTGAATTAAAAAAACATAATGAGAATCAAAAAGTAAATAAATAATCAAATAAATAGAGTATCTTAGTTTTAATTCATTTTTATATTAAAAAATATCACAATCAAAAACAAATAAGCTGTTATTACTTTAAATTAAGTTTCAAATTTGAGAGATTAGCACAGTTTGCTAATGCAGAACCTAAGCATGAGGCACTGTTTGCATCAATTACATTGGAACTTTTTAAATATTGAAGAAAATATTAGTTAGTTGGAAGGAAAAAACGAAGAAACAATATGAAATAAAAATAAACCAGTAAATAATTTAAGCAAAAGTTGATAATAAAATAATACTTTAATTAAAAAAAGAATATCATAATCAAAAAGTAAATAAATAATCAAATAAAAAGGTATCTTTATTTTAATTCATTTTCATATAAAAAAATATCACAATCAAAAATAAATAAGCTGTTTTTACCTTAAATCAAGTGTCAAATTTGAGAGACTAGCAATGTTTGCTAATGCAGAAGCTAAGTCTGAGACACGATTTGCACCTATTTAATTTTCACTTTTTAAATATTGAAGAAAATATTAATTAGGTAGAAGGAAAAATGAAGAAAAAATATGAAATAAAAATAAACCAGTAAATAATTTAAGCAAAATTTGATAAGAAAAATATAATTTCAATTAAAAAAACATTATCAAAATCAAAGGTAAATAAATAATCAATTAAATGAATAAATTTGTTTTAATTCATTTTCATATAAAAAAATATCACAATCCTAAACAAATAAGCTGCTTTTACCTTAAATTAAGTGTCAAATTTGAGAGATTAGTACAATTAGATAAATCAAAAAAAAATGTTGAGGTATGATTAACATCAAATTATAATTTAAAGCATTATAAAATATAATTTTTTGTGTATCTGAGTGCTTTTAGTATTTTATTATATAATAGGTTCTGTACTAATTTAATTCAAACTTTTTAAATATTGTAGAATATTTCATTAATCTGTTAGTTAGTTAGTTACAAGTATTAACAAAGATAAAATAATTAATAAATAAATAATTTAAACAAAACTAAAAAATTAAAAATTAGTTAAATTAAAAAAACAGAATTACAATAAAAAAAAGCAAATAATATTACAAACCTAGAGAAATAAGTTGTTTTTACCTTAAATCAAGTGCCAAATTTGAGAGATTAGTGCAGTTTGCTAATGCATAACCTAAGACTGATACATCATTTGCACGAATTTAATTTCCTCTTTTTAAATATTAAACAAAAAAATTAGATAATTAGATGGAAAAATGAATAAAAACATGAAATAAGATTAAGTTATTAAATAATTTAAGTAAGAGTTAAAAATGAAAAACGATTTAAATTAAAAAATTAAAAAAAACTTAATCAGAATCCAAAAGTAAATAATAATAATAATAATAATAATAATAATAATAATAATAATAATAATAATAATAATAATAATAATAATAGATAGATAGATAGATAGATAGATATGTCGAATGGTTACGTTATATATTATACTCAATTTTATATTTAAGAATTAGATCCTCAAAATATTTGGTATTTGATTTATTTTAAAATAGAGCTTACGAGGTAATATTAAATAGTATATAAATATTATTAAAATTAGCTAATTATTATTTATAGAGTTTGCTTTAATAATTCTTGATTTTATTGTAACAAGTAAATTATCAAATTTCTATTTCATTGAAAAAATATATAATTTTTATATAAATTATTATGCTTTCAAAACCACCAATACACTTAAATAATTTGAAGAAACTAATTAAAAAATCCTATAATATTGTTTGTGATAGAAAATAAATAAAATATTGAAAATATATTACTACAATATTATACTTATTATTTATTTAATTAATTAATTAATACTTGCTTGCTTTCTTTGCTTAGAAATTATTTATATTAATATTGAAAATGATTAAATATTTTTGTTAAATTTATTTATTTATTAAAAGAGTTTATTTAAATTATTTTATTTGCTTTATCAGTAAGTTTATTCAACTTGATCTTGTGTTTTAGTAGCTTTTTTTATTACATTAGGACTTAAGAAGGATTTTCTTGATAGTGAGGAGTTACTATTTGCAGAAGAAGGGCTTTATGAAACAGAATGATTTGTCTTTTGAGTTGAAATTATTATTTTATTTTTAAATTTTTAGTTTTTATAAAACTGCTAAAATCTAGTAGAGTCTGTTTTTGCACTCAAACCTGCCATTAAAGCTGTATTATTTGAGTTGCTGCTACCATTATTAATAGATGCATTAATTAATTAATCAAAAGCCTTGTTAGAATTACTGCTGATGTTGTTAAGATTTTTGTTAAAGCCTTCTATATCGTTAATTTCGTACGTTCTTCCCCCTACAGTTACTGTTTTATTCTCTTATTTTATTTAAATAGAAGAGTGTTTGAGACTTTCCAAACTATCATTGCAGAATATTTGGTTTTACGAATCTAACTGCAATAATGGAGAATTTTTTTAACTTCCAGAGAACTGAGATAGCGGATCGTAAAAAGTTGATGTCTCTCTAGTAAATTGCTATTATAATGAGTTACTTGGAGTATGAAAAGATCCAATTTTTTAATTATTTGAAGACTAAATCTCCTATTTGTTATTTTTGTCATGGACAAAGAAGTTATCGACAGTGTTTATAAAGTAATTATTTGAGTTATAATTTTTTTTAATCTTAAAGGGCTTTATAATTTATTGGTTATTAATAGTCTTTTAAGGTGTCGTTGTTTCATTATCACCAGTTCCTATTAAATCTATCATTTCTGATTTCTATTTATTTCCATATATTTCTTCATGAGCAGGATCCTGCATTATCATAGATAAATACTCATCTAAAATTTTATTTTCTGAAGTTATGAATTTCGCATCACCCATGTCCTCAAGCTTCTTTTAAAATAATCTTTCCAAAAAATAACTTAGAGTTCATTAAACAAACATATTAAATATTTTGTTACTTAAATTTTTAAGTAATTGAATCTGACACCTTTTCCATCTATAGAAATGAGGAAATTTCTAATTTCAATTGTGCATCTTACATATTTTCTTAATCTCCAACAAGTGGAGAAAAAGTTATCCATTTTAGCAGTTTTGTTAACTGCCTTAAATTCATTTGGATCGACAGTTACTGACTTGGTAAAAAGTCTGATCTTGACTAAATGCATTTTATGAATGATTAGATTGAGACTACTTCATAAATAAGTTGCTTTTTGAAATTCTAGCAACACACTATCAAATTGTTAACCAAATTCTTTATTTTATTTAATTTTAAAAAATGTAAAATTGTAAAATAAATTACTTTATTAGCTTTTTAAGCAAACAGCCTTATCAAATCAGAGTGCTCTGCTTTTTGTAACAAAGCTTATTTTATATGATCTATTTCGAAGAATTTATCTTTAATTTCATCAACCCACTAGAATTATATAGGAGAAGCTACCATTTTATCAAATGAAAAACACATCTTTTTATTGAAGGTGTCAATCCACGCTTAGTATTCTTACTTAAACTACATTAAATATTTTTATATATCTCTCATTTGTTCAAATTCTTCTCTCTCGCCAACAAACTTAGATAATTAATCCTTTTACCATTAAAATTAATATAAATCTTTAATGTTGTTAAGGAAACAAATATTTAAACTAAAATAAACAGTGAAAAATTTGATTATTTATTTATTCTTTTGAGAAATATTTTTTATTTGAATAGCTTAGTAAAAAATAATAAATTGGCTATCATTTACCCTGTCTAAATATGTGAATTTACAAAAAGTTATAAATTCATTTAAATCTATTTTAGAAGCTTTGTAAATGAGTGACTCGTCTACTTTTTGTGCCAGAGTTTTGCAAGTTTCTAGGTGGTGTTTTTAAACATCTTACTCTCTTCTTATTTATTATTGACTTTCTTCGATTTCTTATTTAAATTCCTTGAGCAGCTATTTAGACTTATCTATGATTTGATTCATCTCAATTTTAAGCTTGTCTATTACCTGGTCTCTATTCTATCAAAAAATAAATGTTTGCTATACTTGAGAATTGTATATTTATTTACTTTTAATTAGTTATTCATAGCCGATTCAGTGTCTTTAGTAAGTTATTTGCAGTCATTCATGCTATTTTAAAAAAATGGAATTTTAACATATTCACTTTCTATGGCGTTTTTGAGTTGATCTATTTCGAACTTAGATATCTTAACTTGCAGTCTATCTTCAATGTTTTTGATTCCTTTTTTAAATTATTCTATTTCTTGCTTTATGCGAGTATTGTCGTCCTTAACAGACTCAATAAACTTCATTTTTTCTTAAAGAGCATCCAAAGTAACAACTTCAGACAATTACATCTATTATTATGATTTTAATGTAACACTTTATAAGAATCTTATTAACTAATTAATACTTAAAGTTTCTAAATTCCTTCTTCTTCTTTTTAAGATTTAACTTCTATGTCTTTAAGATATTGAAGTAATTTTTAGTTATTCTCCTATATTTTTTAGTTTTGCTCTGATATTTTCTAATCCGCACGAGATTCTATTAACTTTAACTCTACAAATGAAGGTTTGTTATCCAATTTTTTAAGTAGATCCTTTTTCATAAAATTGTATTAATTATTAATTAAAAATTATTTCATATTTTTTACAGTTGCCTATTTCTAAATGACTTAATCAAATATTTGAATTCTCTGCAAGCAATCATTCGTAGATTATTTAATTGCTTAATTCAGTAAAATCTATTCAGATTTAACCAACTCTACCTATATTTTTAAAAAGTCAATTTTTTGTTTGCAGATGTTAATAATCCATAAAAAAATTAGAAAATAATAAAGTTTTCATAAAAACAATTGTCCTTAGAGCTTTTGAATAGCATCATTAATAAAATAAAAATTACTTGTGTACTATTTTTAAACACGTTATTTTAGTTCTCAGATAGTTGATGATAAATTTCATTTATTTTTTTTTGAAAATCTTATTCTTAAATTGTTTAATCTTTTCTGTATTCTTATCTGACTATATTTAATCCATTCTCAAGATCATTTTTAATTAGGTAATTTTACAACACTTTTATTATTTAAACCAATAAATTATAATTTTCTAACTCAATAAAATAAAATACTTTTAGAAAAATAAATTTTAAGGTCTCTTTCTATTTACTCCTCAAATTTTTAAGAAGTTTGTAGCACAGCCTAATTAATTTTAAATTTAAAAATAATGAATTAAATTAAAATACTCATTGAATTTTTTATATTAAATTAATCAGTAAAAATTAAAATTGATTCGAATTATCTTTAGATACTTTATCAATGTAATTGAATTTCTCTTCAAAGTAAGTTGAATCTGTTTTTGCATTTATTTTTCCTAAAAGCATTTCTAATTAACTCTTATATTATTAAATCCCAACAAAATTTTCATTAAGCTGAGATTGTATGTCTTGAATCTGACTCTGCTCTACCTTTTACTGCACTTATGAAGATAATTATTAAATGACTTAATCATACTTCCAAAACTTATCTAGCGAATCTTGGATCATTTTCTCTGATTTTTCTTAGCTTTACTTAATTCTATCCACTAATTATCATAAAAACATAAATCAAATATATTCTGATAAAAAGAAATAAATGAAAGCGATATAAAATATTAAATGAAATTAATTTTAATTTTCATTAAAGCTTCTAAAAATAAAATAATTTTAAATCTTTTTCTCATACAAATGATTAATTTGTCCTTTCTTTAAATCATTTATAGAAAAAATTAAAATGAATTATGTTTTTATTCAAAAAATGATGATGAAGTTTTTAAAATAACTTGAATATTTCATAAAATGAATTTACTTTATTCTTTAAAAAGCATGTTTTAATGAGTAATATCTGCATTGTTTTTTATTTCTAGTTTAATCATGTCTATAGCATAGTTTAAGTTCTCTTGCTTTTCTTTAAATGACTCAGTGCTCACATTTAGTTTATGTAATTAGTCTCTATATTTATTATCTAATTATGAGATTATTTAGTTAAATTTAAGCTCTTTCACTACTGACTCCACCACTTTTTGCTATATGTAAGTTTGCAAATTAATGGTTATTTCTTCGCCTTAATCGTTTCTGAAGATATTTTTTAGCTTTTCTATTGTTTCTTGAGTTTTCATATATTGCTATAAGTATTCATCATTCTATTGAATGATTTACTTTTAATGACTGCCTTGAATGCTTAACTGCTCTTCAAATTAGGCAAGCTTTAGATTAATTTAAGACACCTGTTTTTACATGCTTTCTATATCAATTAAACCATTTTCATTGGTAGAAGAAGTCTTCATAAATTTAACGGTCAGATATAGTTGTTATTATTTGTATTTTGATTATTTGAGTTATTCTTATCTCTTTTTAACCTAAAAATATCAAAAAACAAGTACAAAAAGTGAATATTTTAGTAAAAAATAATTAAATCACTAATTAAATGATTGAATGATTGATTGATTGATTAATTAATTAATTATATAAATAAATATATTTTTAGATTTTGAAATCAGTGTGAATTAATTCTAATTATAAATATTACTGAATACTATAATAATGTATTTGGCTTTTTTCTTATACTCTCCCTACTATTGGGTCTATACTTATTTTAAGACTAGCATTTTATAACCATTAATTTTATTTTTTAATCAATTTTTATTTCTGTATTTATTTTTTATATCCATAGAATCTTTCTTTTGGCCATATTGTATATTTCTTATAAATTGTTAATAAATAATAATAAAAATAATCTTATCAATAATAGATATCATACTAAAAATTCAGAAAAAATTTATTTTAAAGTAAAATTCTGAAAAATATAATTTTTTTAATCCTTTAATTGAAAAAAATATTTTTTAAATTATCACTTTTCTAACATATTTTAATTATATTCATGCTATAAGAAATTACAAATTGCATCTGAAAATAATATAACTGAACTAATAAATATCATGATATAACAAAGATTTAAAACAAATAAAAAATGTAAAAAATTAACTATTTTATTGAAAAAAATTGGTTGTAAAGTATAACAAATTAAATTTTTCAAATAGTTTATTTTACTAATAATGATATTTTAATTTAATTTTAATTTTAAAAAAATTCCTAAAAATATCCATTTTTATTTCCTTTTTATCACTTTTCTAATATAATTTTGTTTGTGGTGATGATTTATTAAAATAAATAATTAGTTTTGAATATATCATCATATAAGTTTATTTGAAATTGAATCTGGCAAAATTTACATCAAATAATTAAATAAATAATTTTTATTTAATCTTAAAACAAAAATTTTAATTGAGAAAAGTTAGGGAAAATAATGAACAATTTAGCTTTACATATAGCATCTTAAATTTAAGAAAAAAAGGAGGAATGCCTTCCTGTTATCTAAAAATTGTTAAATTCTATGTAAAAAAATTGTCCTCATTATATTGAGTTGATATTTTTAGAGAATACCAAGCATTCTTATGTTTTCATTTCCTACAATGCAAAAGTAAGAGATTATGTAATGTTGCAGATATTCGAAGCAAAATATAAAATTAATGAATAAGTTAGAAATTAAGAAATTGAATTACTCTTCAAATCTTCTTATTCTTAATTCATTAAGAGAAGCGAAAAAAAATTCTCTTTAATAGAGCATTATATTACTATTGAAGATACCAAAAGATAGAAAATAATTTACAGTAATATTGATTAAGAAGGAGTAATGCAGAGAGATATATTTTGGATTTATGAATTCCTTTTGAATCAAGGTAAAAAATTCAAATGTATATTTTTAATTTATTGATTTTAATCTAAAATTAGATATATTTTTTAGTGAATCTCATTCAAAAAAAATCTTCGAACAAAAAAAACATAAAGAGTTTACCTTGCAAACTGTAAATTTTTATAAAAGCAATTAAATTTTATTTATGATTAGCAATATATTATTAATTAAGATCTAAAAGGAGCATGCTATTGTTAGAATTCTTAAAGTGAAACTAGAGTAATCAATTTATTTTTTATTTTTTTAATTACAAAAAATATAAAAAAGTGAAACAGAAAAAGTAATTGCAGAGGACTATAGAGGAAAGTTGCTGTTTTGCAAATAATCAGGTTTTGAATTAGGTTATGAACTAGCTTTATGTTCTAATTTGTTTTCACTGATTATTTAACTAGAGTATTGAGATTTATATATTATAAAAAATAAAGCAACTCATTTTTATTATAAAGTAAAGCCTTATTAAATTAAATTGCTCTCTAAGAAATAGGAAATGGAATTAGTAAGTGTCAAGAACTTTTTATAATAAATATCTAGCTGTAATTAACATTCCTTAAATTAATTTAAAAATAATTTTTATTGTAAACTAGATTTAATAACTTCATCACAGATAAATAAGGTGACATTTTAATCGAGTTATTCAAAGGAATATCTGCTTGCTAGAAATTAGCCTCATTGACAGCAGATTTGAGGTTAAATTAATTATTTTTATTATCACTTTTCATTTAAATATTGAGCTATCAATATAATAAACACCATAAATTTTATTACTTTTTTAAAATTTTCTATAACATCTTTCAAAAAATATTTATTAATTAAAAAATAAAAACTAAAATTAATTTTTTAGAAAGAAATCAATAAATTTATGATAAAATATGGTGTAAAAAGTGCATATAAAACTATTTATTTTAATTTTTAAATAAATTTAAATAGCTCTTGCAACTTAAGCTCTGATTGTGCTATAAACATAGGAAAAGAAATATCAAAGTGCATTAACCTTACAACTATTTCATTCAACTTACAGTTAATTATTTTTAAATTGAATTTTTAAAAATTATTATCTTTGTTTTTAAGGGGAAACAGTAAGTTAGGCTAAAATGGATGCTCTCTTTTTGTATAAAACATTTAGAAGTGTGTCAATATTGACTCAATACTTTTGAATTTTAGGTATAAATACTTTTTTTATTGATAAAAATAAAATATATTATCATTATTTTGTTTATTAGAGATTGTGATGCTGGTTCTAAAGCGGCATCAGGAATAGCATAAAAAATTGCTAAATGCTCCAAGATTACTAATCTTAGTTTAGACTTTAGGTAGTTTCTTCAATATATTATTTTTAATTTAATCACTTAGAAAATTTGGTTAAATTATTATTTTAAGTAATTCAAAAATAGATTAATTAAATATTTAGAATTTGAGTTAGAGCCTTAAAAGTTTAACGAGCATTATTAGTTTAACTTTAGGTTTATCGTAATTTTATATTTTATTTATTAATTTATGGATAATTAATATTTTATTTTTTTATAAAATCAATCTTAATAACCTAAATAATTTAAAAATATAGAAACTGCAGGATAGCAAATAGTGGTATAACCTATATTGGATAAATGATCTCATCTTTTATTAATTTAGAGGAGTTAAACCTCGATATTGGGTAAGCACTTAAAATATTTGGTACTAATCTAATCTAATAAAATTTTAAATATTAGAATGAATGCATTTAAACCTGATAAGCTAGTTGAATTATCAGAATATTTGTCTCTAAATAAAGACATTCATACACTTAAATTAAATCTAAGGTGAACATTATTTTTATTCATATTGAAATGATTTACTAAATATATTAATTTTATTAATTAGTAAGAATGATTTAAACTCCAAGCACATAAGTGAGGCATTCTAGAATTTATCTAAATTCTAATTTTTAGACAAACTTCATTTAAATCTTTCGTAAGTTGATCTTTTTTTGAATAAATATTTTAAACTTATATTCTATTAAGGTCTAATATTTTAGGCAAATGCGTTCTAAGTATAGCTCAAGAGTTAGCAAAATATTAAAACCTAATCTATCTTGACTTGGATCTTTAGTAATTTAGTCCAAAAAATATATTTTAAATGTTAAAAATATGTAAAAAGGAATACTTCTTTGTACAAAGATTACCTTGATCAAATTTTATAATCTTTAAGTGCACTAAAGAAATTACAAACGCTCAATTTAAATGTCAGGTATAATAAATTTATTTAACTTTTAATTAGCTAAATATAATTATAAAAAAATATCTTTTAAAAGTGAAAATAAATTGAACTAATCAGATGGGACAAATATAGGACTCAGTCTTTAATAGTTCAGTTGTCTAAGCAATCTCAGTCTTAATTTTTAGTATTTTATTTTAATTGAAAGACAGCCTCGAATATTTAAATAATAATTTTATTAAATTTTTATCATCGCAGATGCTTTTACTGACATTTTATTTAATATTTTGACATGGAATATTACAAAATATTTTCAATTTATTAAAAATCTTTTAATTATTTATTTTTTTGATTTTGATATTTAATAATAATTTGAATATCATCTTTTCTATTATTTAATTTAATATTTTTTCTATTTTTATCTTATCAGGAAAACAAGTTTTAGCTTTGAGATGTTCAGAGATATTTTTATTAATTTAAAAAAGAAAAATAAAATAAACTTCTTAACTATAAAGCTAGAGTAATATTAATATTATAAATTAATTAATTAATTTATTTGATTATAATCTATTTTTAATAGAAATGAGAATTAGCAAAAAACATTTAAAAAAAATTTTAGATCACTAATTAAAAAAATGCCTTCTATGTTACGCTATAAAATCATATGAAATCTTGACTCTCTAAAAGGTCTATGCTTTATTTAAAATATTTGCTTATAAAATTTGTAAAATTAAATAAAAATTTGTTGATTTATATGTTCAAAAAAATATCATTGATTTACAGTAGAAGATCAATTAGATTTTGAGGTATTTTTAATAGAAAAAATTGTTAAGGAATAATCAATCAATATTTAAGTATTATTTATTTTGACAAAATTATATGTAAAAATGGTTTTAGCTTATTCAGTTTTATTAATAATTAAATTCATATTTTTTCTAACTCAAATAACTAATTTTGTTTTACAAATACTTAATATAAAATATACAGCTTATTTTAACATTTTAATCATAGATATTTTTTTATCTTGTGGAGAATTGTATCTAATTTTTATATCCATCATTAACAGCTGCTAATTGAATAATGCACATTTCTATCCTAATCAGGAAGTGATTAGAAAACTACAATAGTCAAGTGATCAGCAGAGTAATTTTCTACTTGAAAAACAATTTTATAATTTGTTCCAGCTACAATTTGGGAAAATCCTTATAATGTTTCGCCGAGTTTAACATCTGAATTGATAGAATCATTTTTGCACTCAGTTAAAAAGTGACTTAAAGCATACTCTCTGGCCTTAATGAATCCGCTAGGAGGATTATTTAAGTTTACTATGGAATAACCACCTACAAGTGTAGAATGGTTTTGCTTGAAACATATCACTGAGCCAACTGAAATTAATACGACAGCAAAAGCAAGCAATATTTATTATCTCATTTTTACTTATATATCTATTTATCTATACTGGAAATATTATTTATTATTTTTAAATAATATTTATGTTGTTTCTTATTTTTTTTGATTTTTTATTGGATATGCCATTCAATTTCTAGTAAAAGCCTATTTTCTGCTGGATATAGATATTTGCAAGTTTTCAATAATACTGAAATCTGCTAAAACTTAATCTATTTATATTTATTTCAATGGTCAGGAGCAGTTTTCTATAGCAAAAATGTATATGAAAAACATTTAATAAAACTTTGATATGATATTTATGATATTTCAACAAATTATTGAAAGAATTAAAGGTTTTCTTCTTATTAAATAACATTAAGATAAGAAAATAACTAATAAAGTTATTAATTTATATGATTTTCTTTGTTATTTTTGTAAAAAAAAAAATCGACAACTGCAGGATTCGAACCTGCGCGGGTAAACCCAAAAGATTTCTAGTCTTCCTCCTTAACCACTCGGACAAATTGTCTTATTGA